>JAFFST010051459.1:51288-64111 GCA_022414735.1 Noturus placidus | reverse complement strand
GTTTACTTGTGTTGTCCTTGACTATTGTTTAAATTGGTTTGATGTTCCGAAACACTTAAGTGTGAAAAACATGCAAAGGAACAGGAAATGAGGAAGTGGGCAAACACTTTTTCACACCACTATATACAGCAATTTTTTATTACCTTAATCCAATTAAAGTCATACTCGAAGTAAATGCAAATCGAATTAAGACATGTGGACTCCATTACTCCTGTTTTAGCTGCATTATCGACGTGTATTACAGACATGTAAATACCATAATCACACTATTAACGTTGTGTGGGAGTTTTCACTGCATTTTGCAACAGGACACAACCACACTCGGCAGTGCTCAACCGTTTTACGGCAAACAAGAGAGCACAGTTGTGTCCGAAACCATGCACTTACCTACTATATAGTAGGCAAAATACATGTATCTCTGCTACTATATAGTAGGTAAGTATGCGGTTTCGGACACAGCCAACAGATTCATGCAGTCGTCTATTTGCACATACAACAAAACAAATAATTAACTGCACTTGAAGTGTTCGTAAAAATAAAAAAAATTAAACAGACAAAACTGTATACGGTACCATAATGAAGATGAACTTTATGACAATACGTGAAATTCTGGAAGGAACTTCGTGGCGCGATGATGTAGCGACGTGTGACATTAATCGATCTATGTTCTATAACAGGTAAAAATTGGAGCATGAAAGGAGTATTCTAAAAGTGACTTGTGTGAACACCTTAATTATAAATTGTCTTACTCAGAATAAGGTAAAGAATGAGATTACTGCTGTCCATGTAAACATAGTCAATGTTGCATGAGCTTCATGCTGTGGGAAAGAGTATACAAATTTCATCACGAGGGTATGGCCCATCCCAGAGGCTCTATTAGTAGGGCCATGGCTGGCCGAAATGGCGGCCACGTAGACCCGAATTGTGGAAGGAGCTAACCTTGCTAAGAAACGTTCCTATCAGAACTCCGGGACTGTAGCCATTGTGCAGTTTACTGCGTCTCACTGATGTTCCAAGCCTTTAACATGGTCTCTGCAACCTTGGTTGATAGATCAGAATCTATGAGCTGGTGCCTCTCAGGGGCCAGACTCACAATTTCCATGGTTCCGGCTGAAGGTGATAAATCAACCCTCTGGTTTGAGACAACAAATTCCTGTGAACGGGAATCTCCCAGGAAGTGCCCTCCAGCAGAGATATACACCATATATGAGCTGGCACATAAGGCCAAACAGTAATACCGAATGAATGTGTGTGGCATAGACGACCCTGCCACAGCACACCCCTTAAGGGTACCCCTCAGTTAAAGCCTTTGAGGAGGCAATGTAATGAGACCCTATGCCCAGAGGCATAATGAGACCACACACCTCATAAGCAATAGAGATTGCGTCCACTATCCAAATAGACATGCGCTGCTTTGATGTCGTTTTGACTTCTGCTGTCACTGCCAAGCAAACCTGCAACTGCTCTGACTTACTCCACTGGCCAGTGCAGTGGATATAAGTACAAAGAGCCCTCACTGGACACAGTAGGTGCAATCGTCCTTGTTCCGGTGTAAGAAACAGAGGAGGGAAGTAAGCCGGCAGCACTACCATCTAGTCAGCAGACATAGGCGCTAAGGAATAATCCAGCCTAGGATATAGGGAGGCTTTGGATAATCCAGGGGAAAAGTCAAGGCAGGAAGGGGCAACAGAGATGTCAGTGCCAGTAAAAAGAGATACCTTTAGAGTCAGAAGCTTCTCAGAGGCTGACACTAAGGGCTCAAATGTGGGTCTGCACATGGGCCTCAGCTGTCTGACACCACACATACACCTCAAAGTTAGAGGATGTTGTCCCACAGAGGCTTCATCAATGGGGCATGGCTGGCCGAAATGGTGGCCACGTATGCCCTATTTGTAGACGGAGCCAACCCTGCTGAGAAACTTTCCTGTATGAACTCCAGGACTGTAGCTATTTCACAGCTTATGGGTATCACTGGTGTTCCTCACACCATGATAAAAAAAGTTGAATGCATACAATTTTCTCATGGATGGTGCTTTAACGTTTAACATGGTCTCTACAACCTCAGTACAGAGACCAGAATCTATGAGCTGGTGCCCCTCAGAGGCCAGATTCATAGTTTGCATGGTTCCGGCCGAGGGTGATAAATCAACATTCTAGCTTGAGACAAGAGATCCCTGCAAATGGGAATCTCCCAGGGAGTGTTGTCCAGTCGAGATATTATCTCAGAGAACCAAATTCGAGTTGGCCAATCCGGAGCTAAAAGCAGCAGATTTAGCACAACCTTGGCGAACTCTTACTAGACCCTGTGGGAGCAGAGCAATTGGAGGAAAGGTGTACAGATGTGAGCTCGGCCACGTGTGTTCCATGGCGTCCAGCCCGGATTTTTGTTGTTGTTGTTTTGTGTGTGAGGAGTGAGGGTGAACCACAGTGGGCAACGTGTTATCTCCTGTTGTCACAAACACCTCCACTTCCGCTTGGATAAACCTCCACCATATGGACTCACCCACTTGTGGATAGAGCCTCAGCCCCTGACATGACAGGATGTCTACTCCCATATTCCGTTTGACTAGAATGTACATTGCACTCACTGACGAAACGTCCCCTCCACCAGAGAAGAATTATTTGAGCCTGCCTGAACGGGGACATGAACATAATCCTCCCTGGTGTTTGATAAATAAGACCACTGCTGTATTGCCTTAGGTGGGAATCAAACCCATGTCGCATATATAAAGTCACTAAGTTTACTGGCAGAGCTATTCACCAAGTAATGAATCTAACAGCAGAGGCAAGGAGGCAAATTTGATTCGCAAGAGTCTTTACTGACAAAAAGAACAACAATAAAGGGGGGGAAAGAAAAGTTATTTAGCTTCCAAGACTTAGCATGCAGCATACAACAGGTAACATGGCTCAAGACGGAACAAAGAGGCTTAGTCCAAGGCTGTTTAAATAGGGGAAAACCCAGCCGTAACAAATCGGGCCTAATGAGTAGCAGAGTTCAGCACGAATCTGGAGAACGGCGCCCCCTGCCAACCAAGAGAGGCATTGCAGTCCAGTGAGGAGTTCTTATAAACACACGGTGACCTCTCAACTGAGTAGAAGGAACTCAGTGCTAGGCGTATGGTTCACACTTCTAGGCAAGTTATATGGCACACTAGATGAGGGCCACTCCAGAGACCGTGAGGGAGGTGTCTGACATATTAAACATGTCTAAAATACTTCAACTTTAGCTTAGGAAACAATTTCTAATAACCATATAGTACAGTCATGCACTTTTACATTACAGTACAGCATTTGGCAGATGCCCTTATCCAGAGCGACTTAAATAATAATTATCTCATTTATACAACTGAGCAGTTGAGGGTTAAGGGCCTTGCTCAAGTGCCAACAGTGGGAGTGCTGGGATTTATGCTCACAACCTTCCCATCAGAAGTCCAACATCTTAATCGCTGAGCTACCACTTTCCAACACTTTTAATGCAACATACTTTCTTACAGAAGAACCACTGGATATTTAAAGATAGAAATAACATGATTTTATGAAACAAAATCACAAAAGAAGGTACAGTATACATAAAATACAGACAAATGTCACTTACAAGAATGTTGAGTCACAGACATCGGATGAGTGATAGGAAACCATATGGGGCGGCTGTGGATCAGTCGGTAGAGCGGGTTGTCCACTAATCCACTAATCGTGGGGTTGGCGGTTCGAATCCCGGACCGGGTGATCCTATGCCGAAGTGTCCTTGGGCAAGACACTGAACCCCAAGTTGCCCCCAATGGCAAGCTACCACCTTGCATGGCAGCTCTGCTACCATTGGTGTGTGAGTGTGCTCTCATTTGTAAGTCGCTTGTAAATGTAAATGTAAAATGATATTTCTGTAAAAGCTGCTTTGAGACAATGTCCATTGTAAAAAGCGCTATACTAATTAATTAATTAATTAATATTCACTTCAGATAATAGAGGCTGGTGGTGCGGTTCACAGGTGCCATATTTATATCACGCGATGCACTTAATTGCCACGTTACGTGATCATGGCAGGCCTATAAATAGGCATGATTTTACACAAACTTCAGATGCCGGTCGTGTGTGAGAGGCACTCTCATAGTGTTATGCTAAACGCAACATCTCGTTCCCTTCTCAGAGAACAGGGTTACATGCATAACCAAGATATTTTCTATCCAAAATTTCAAATAACTTGTTTTTTTCTGACATAATTTAGTTCCATAATTAATTCACACTAACAAGTCTGTAAATAAATGCTACGCTAAATTAATCATTTGAAAAACTTAATTTGCTTAATGTTTCTGTTTTCACATTTTTTTACTCTCTTTCTCTGCCTCTTTTGTGGCATTTTTGTTTATTCTGTTATTCTGTATTCTCTTTTTTTCTTTTTTTCCTTTTGTCTGCTCTTTTAACTCTGTATGTGTGAATTTGTAACAGAATGTATGAGTGGGCTGTAGGTAACTCATAGGAAGTCATGTGATGCAGTAGTTTTCAAGAGATGACAAACAAACTGCAGTAGCTAGTTAAGAGAGTTGAGGGTATTTATTTATCTTGTGCATGGAAGGGTAATGGAAGAGAAAATTTTGCTCTGCATGCCTTGTCTCTAACTTCTCTGTTTGCTGCTAGTCCTTCTCTTTCACTCTGGTTGATGTGCAATGTACTGAATCTATGTTGCCACTGTTCCAGGGATGAATGGTTCTCATCTTAGCACCCTACTTACTGCCTGAATAGAAAATCTACAGGTGCATCTCAAAAAAAAAAATATCGTGGAAAACTTAGTTGTTTTTCTGTAATTTAATTCAAAAAGTGGAACTTACATATATTCTAGATTCATTACAGATAAAGTGAAATATTTCAAGCCTTTTTTAATTTAATCTTGATGATTACGGCTTACAGCTCATGGCTCATAAATAATATAGTATCTCAAAATATTAGAATACAGAATTTATAATACATAAATGTTGACCTGATAAGAGCTGTTTGCACCTGCCCACAGTAATAAAACTACTATTAACTGGTTTTCTGACCATGATATTACTGTACTTGATTGCCCAGCCAATTTACTTGACCTGAACCCCTGTAAGAATCTATGAGAGACACCAGACCCAACAATAGGCCGCTATCAAACCAACCTGGGTTTCCATAACACCTCAGCAGTTCCACAGTCTGATTGCCTCCATGCCATGCCACATTGATGCAGTAATTCATGCAAAAGGAGTCCCAACCAACTATTGAGTGCATAAATTAACAGTTTTCAGAAGGTCAACATTTCTGTATTATATATTCTATATTGAAATATTTGGAGGTACTGTATGTTTAATTTCCATGAGCTGTTAGACGTAATCATCAAGATTTAAAAAAAAAAAAGGCTTGAAATATTTAGCTTTATGTGTAATGAATGTAGAATATATGAAAGTTCCACTTTTTAATTAAATTATGGAAAAAAATTATTTTCCATGATATTAAATTTTTTTTAGATGCACCTGTATATGAAGTACCTTCACATAATAAAAACGATATAACTGACTTAAATTTTGTATTGCGTCAGATTATGTTTTTCACTTACATTTTGGGAAGTCAAAGAAGCAGAATCTGAATCAGAATCTGATTAGGAGTGTGTTTCTTGAAAGGTTTGTAATGCTGGGTACTTTACTTTGATCTTAAGAATGTGCTTTTACTTAACCTCCAGAAAACTTCAATAAATTAATAAATTAACAAGTAACCTGACCCATTTGTTGACCCATTAAACTCTGGCTTATCCATATAACACAGCTTGCTCTCTGTGTAGATCACTGAGGTTACTTACACTACACAGTTAACATGCTGTGGGGCAGGTTAAGTTGAAGCTAACCCCACTGAGTGTGTATAAAACTCTCCTTTTTTCCAGTGAGACAACTAGGAATTATGATTGTGTTACCTTTCCTCAAGAGCCAGTGGAGGTTGGTGCTTAAACTGTGAAAGGATATCTGTAGTGTGCTACAGTTTTCACAATGCGATAGCATCTATTAGGGTTTTCATATTCTTATACAGTTATATACATTTTTTTATAGTTTGTTTTATTTAATAGCAGGTAAATGACTTAATAGAAATTTGTTTATGAATTTGTGTTATTATAATGTTATTATGATGTGTCTATACTGTAGCCTATTAGGATTTCCCTTATTTCCCTCATTGCATTAGAATGTATAGAAATCATTATTAGAGCATTCCTGTGGGTGTATGAATCTGACTATATTAAAAGGAAGTCAGTGCATAGCATCAATGTTCAGGTAATCTATTAATTTGCACATTTCCTAAAATGTCTAGTAGTAACTGGGCTTTAATAGAAAATGAATATAGAACCAATGAAAACCTATTTCTTCAACCTGTATAATGACCTGTGATGAGTCCCTGATTACCAATATTAAGGGAAAATGGCCTGGGTTGCTGCTTGGAGACAAAGGATATGCCTGCAAGAAGTAACTTTTGACTTCATATTTTTAATAAATGTTTAAATCTGCACTTGATTCTGCCTCAACTTCCAAATCGTGACAAGTTTGTGGATTTGGAAGTTGAGGCAGAATCAAGTGCAGATTTAAACATTTATTAAAACACACGTCCAACAAAACAAAGACACTAAGACAACTAGACAAAAACACATTGGCAAAAAACAAACACCGTGACATAGAGACAGAAGTCTGAGACAACGAAAGACAGAGACCCAGTGCAGACAATGGCTATACATACAGCCGTGTGCTCATTAACAAAAACGTGAATCAGGAGCAGGTGATCATGTGACCTGTAGTGCACTGCAGTGGCTGATGGAAACTGGAGTCCAGAGTTTCCTGATACATGACAGAACCCCCAACCCCAAGGGCGCTACTCCCGGAGCGCCCAAACAGGGAACTCCTCTGTCTAGCAGTCCTGGCCCTCTGGGCAAAATGTCCCTAGAAGAACCAGGAGTTTGAGCAGCTTCCACAGGGAGGCAGAAGGACGCACACAGCAGTGCAGGAAAGCAGAGCAAATAGGACACACTCATTTATTAAAATAAAAATGTATTATTTGCAAACCTAGTTCTTTAACATTTTTTTTTATTATTCCTTTACTTCTCTTTTCAACATACTGTAACCCCCAACCTCTCTTTTTGTCACGTTAATCTTGTGAAGAACTTTTGGCCTCGACATTTCTGAGCTATTATATCATGGTGAATAGCTGTAATGCTACATTATCATTAACTTTCAAAAAGGTAATGGGAATGTCTAACATTAAAGCAAGCTGTATTCTAAAGTAATCTTATCAACTCAAGTGAGTAATGTTATTAACTCAAGTAGGTTAGGATCACTCATACCACTGGTGAGAGCATCTAGCCAGCTAACTCTAACTTGGAGCTTCAGATAAGATGCAGACCCAGGGAATAATAGAATAGCCTCGGTCCATATTTCACAGCCAACATAAACACATGACACTGGTAGAGTAACAACAACACTGAGGAAGCAGTACATAATATTCACGTTTGAAGTCGTCACAATAGGTAAAGTTAATTATCACTTGCTGAGTTACAGTTTTCCAATGAATACATTTTCGAGAGCTCCTTGCTTAAATATCACAAACTCAGCCAGGCATTTTTAGCATCATTAACACTAAATAGTGATGAACACTATCTTACCAGTGGTCATTGGGTGTCCTCGCCTCAGAAAGCAACAAACATTCAATTTGTGGTGAGTTAAGTTTTGGATGATGTCGGCAGCGCAGTTCGCAATGTGAAGAACACATTTATTGGATAATTTAACACAACATGTGTTGAAATAGTAACAACACAAAAAATGTGTAGGGTATTAACACATCCTTTCTGAGTGTGTTCCTCCAAATAAATCTAACAGTCTGTTCGTGTGAAAACAGGTGCTACCGCCACCTGAGGCGAATTCAAACAGTCCCTGTTAATTTTACTCAAGGAGCTGGGCTGATGCATTCAGGGTGGGGGAGGGGTGCATTGATTCAACTGTCAGTGAAAATGACCCAGCCACTAACCCAGTGGTTGGTTACATAAAACTACCCAGAAAGTGTGATGCACTTTTAAAAGGTAAGACATTTAAAGAATAAGATCACATATTTTCAGTACATCTGAATAAAATTAACTTGTACATTAAAGCATGCTATTAAATTATTTCTCACTAAATTGTGTAGTTTTAGTGTGTGTTATCAGATAACAGATTAGGCAAGGATAGGCTATTGGAAGTTAGCAACATAAACCAATGGCCTATTAATTTAATTGTAAAATTTGTTCTCTTAATGCAGTTTCACCCATGGTTATGGAATTAGAGGAAAGGCTTCTAAATGTGATTTTTTTTTTGCAGGAAGGGGTGAGTTAAATATTAGTTAAATAAAACATTGGGGTGTGTGATAGTTGTGGGTGGAATTGGTAAAATGAAGATATCCATTTTATTCCTTATTACACGTGCTATAAAGAATTAAATTCCTTATTGTAGGAAGAGAGTATTTTTTTACGATGCAGCCTATTGATATATCTCTCAGTGTCCTCATCCCTTCTTTTTTCAATCTTTGAAACTGTTATAGACACATTTTTAAATATTGAAAGTAATATCATATCACTTCAAAAAAAGAAATATTACTACAATTAGTAAGACTTCATACATATTATAATTGTGTCACCTGTAACACTATAGCTGTGTTCAGCAGCAATGTGCTCTATGTTTAAAGGTCCAGGGGTGCATCATGGTGCAGGTGCCTCCTCTTTTTGACCACAGGATGATGCACAAAGATGGTGGGAATAAGATCTGGTCTCAGCTTTGCCTTTTTGGTCCTGACAAACTGGTCTGCCTCAAAATAGGCCTGCAGAGTGACTTGAGTTTACTTCCCACACGCAGCTCCTTTTTGTTTATCCACATACTGTACATGTCCCTAAGTGGTTGAATGCACTGTATTAGGGAACACAACTAAGTCCATGAGAAAATTTATTTCATTTAATTTAATTTTACATTTCACTTATTTGCAATGGATTTTTAAGACAGCACACTAAATATCATACTGCTTCTGCAAGTCCATTGACCAGTGGGTTGGTAATCACTGATAGTCTCCTGTCTCTTGTCCTATCTGAAAGTCATATATATGATATTAGTGATTGCCCTTGGCTATGTTTAAGAATATAAAAAAATATTAATTCAAAACAACACACAATCACACCCTAACCACACTAATCCTCAAATATTAATGGATTTTTTTTTTTTAAACATTGATGTAACTATATGTACATACTACATACACATGTCGGCATGTTATATAAATATTTTAAATCAATGAATTTATTGGCTACTAATTATCAAAAATTGCAGTTCAGTCTCTCTAACTCTATAGATTCAAAGAGCCCGCAAATAACTTCCTGGAACTATCTGAAGTCTACATGAATCATGTGATGATAAAGCATTTTGAACTTCCGTCGACGCAACTCTCTCTCTCTCAAGGGCTCTGCTACAGTCAAGCCAGTTGGGCCCGCACACTGCTGACAAAAAGAAAAAGTTCATGCGAGCAGAGCATAGAGATTTTTCCTCGCCCATTTATTTTCCTCTTCCGGTTGTAATCTACCGCGTGCCTGTTACTGACGTTAATAATGTGCTCAGATTTAGCTCCATAACATTGGGTGAGTGTAAATGCTCACAGTATTGACAGTGTAATCTAATTGGCCTATTGAAGTGATACAGACTGCAAACAATGTTAAGGAGCAAAGATAGTGGCTGCGTCCGAAATTGCATACTGCTTGCATACATGTAATCCATGTCCTTAGTCTGCTTATCTTCAGCAAACTGTTTGCATGATTTCTTGAGCATCATCTTTAGAAGAGACTTCCTTCTGGGACGACAGCCATGCAGACCAATTTGATGCAGTGTGCGGCGTATGGTCTGAGCACTGACAGGTTGACCCCCCCTCAACCTCTGCAGCAATGCTGGCAGCACTCACACGTCTATTTCAGAAAGATAACCTCTGGATATGACGTTGAGCATATGCACTCAACTTCTTTGGTCGACCATGGCGAAGCCTGTTCTGCTTGAAACCTGTCCTGTTAAACAGCTGTATGATCACCATGTTGCAGCTCAGTGTTAGGGTCTTGGCAATCTTCTTATAGCCTAGGCCATCTTTATGTAGAGCAACAATTCTTTCTTCAGATCCTCAGAGAGTTCTTTGCCATGAGGTGCCATGTCGAACTTCCAGTGACCAGTATGAGGGAGTGTGAGAGCGATGACACCAAATTTAACACACTTGCTCCCCATTCACACCTGAGACCTTGTAACACTAACAAGTCTGTGACACCGGGGAGGGAAAATGGCTAATTTGGGCCCAATTTGGACATTTTCACTTAGGGGTGTACTCACTTTTGTTGCCAGCGTTTTAGACATTAATGACTGTGTGTTGAGTTATTTTGAGGGGACAGCAAATTTATACTGTTACACAAGCTGTACACTCACTACTTTACATTGTAGCAAAGTGTCATTTCTTCAGTATTGTCACATGAAAAGATATAATCAAATATTTACAAAAATGTGAGGGGTGTACTCACTTTTGTGAGATACTGGATACTGTAGTTGACCATTTGCAGTGTCAGTTAAACAGCCTGTTCTAGTGAAAGAAGCTAGTTCTTGGTCACATTTTACCGATGAAAAGTACCAGTCACTCTTGTGATAGCTAGTTGGGTTGAGTAAACTATATTTACTATACTACAGTGCTTTTAAATTCTTGAATATGATTAGTCAGAAGATTGATTGTTAATTAGTTTTCAAAACAGCATTGCTGTAATAGTAGTACAGACAGGTTTTTATTAATCTTCTTGCTTTAATATGTTTTGATTTTTTTTTTTCCCAACAGCTCATTCACAGGCAGATGTCCCACTTAAACTAAGGCTAATGTTCAACATTTGTTTCCGTGCTTAACAAAGATAAATGTATGATCATTGATATGGTGATGACCATTTGAAAGACCATTATGACCATTCTATAAGGAGACTGGAATGAGTCTTTATAACAGTACACCAGTTTTCCACCACACGATAGTCTTCATGTTTTCTTCCTTACATAACTACAGCTAAGCATTATCAATTGCTAGTGCTCAACATTTCTAAACCCAAAAACAGGATCTGAAAGAAAGTGCAAAGCCTAAACAAAAGCATAGACAATACAGGTTAAAAACAAAAAGGCTCAATTATCTGCCTGCTCAAATCAAGCTGAATGATGTTTAACATCTTTCGTCAAATAACCTTTTTTTATGTCAGGGTTTTTAGACAAAGGTGTTCATTCAGTGAATACAGAAACAGTTTTCATTCAGTGTTAAGTCACATATATACTGTAGGGCTTGGGAATAGGTGGCATGTGATGCAACACTTTGCATTTCACCATTTTGTTAGGGTTACTTCTATGTTCAAATGCTGTATGCTATGATCACATACATTGCAAGGACATAAAGAAATTGCTGTTTTATTGTGCTTTTTTCGACTTGTCATGTTTAAAGGTGAATCAAATGAGAAGGGGTCATATCAGAAGTTTCCAGAGGGATGTACATTTTTCATTTTTCCATAAAAGGTGGTGTGATGGGAAGATGACCTATTCTGTGCTTTTATGAATCATGTTTTCTATGAAGTTCTGTAATTATTTAGTTATGTGCTATGGGTAAATTTAATTGAAGCAAACCTAACATCGGGGACCGTGGTTCCTTCTTGGAGTGAGGTTTCATCTGGAAATGGCTGAAAGCATCAAATAAAAGAAAAGTCAATCAATCTTTCTGAGCAAGATATTTGGGCATTTTAAATGATGCTCCCTACGGGCAGGCAGAGCTCTACATTAACCTGCAATTTCTAAATGCTAGTATGGCAGATACATTTATAAGCAAACACAACTAACCTTCTCATTGAACTCTTGCTTCTAGACATCTATTACAAGTGCAAGAAGTGGGGGGCATAGATGCAGGGACTGTTTAAAACAACTTCCAAAAACAAAGACAGATTCATAAACAAATGTTTGCTACATATTGGAATCAGGTTGTTTGGGGGAAATATTCCTCAAAAGTGTGCTGCAAAGAGGGTAAGCAATATACAAGCTGGCCATGCAACATCGTTTAAATCATCATAAAACTAACTAATCATCATCTGCTCCTTTAGTGGGGCATGAGGATGGCTTTGACCAAGTAATACTAGCATATTCCTTTCTACACACATGGGTGATCAGACTTTAGACCATGATTATTCTTTATTTAATATAGATATAAACCTCTCCCCTGCCCAGATTTTGCAAAGTTCTCTTGTCTGAATACCTATCGCCCTGTTGCACGGACTATTATCATGAAGTGCATCAAGGGGCAGTTAAAATCTGTATCAGCCACTATGAACCCTTATGAATTTCCATAATATATCAGTAGATCTACTGATGGTGTAATTTCCCTAAGGATACACACTGCTCTCATCCATCTTGACAAAAACACATGTGAGAATCAATTATAGCTTGCCATCTTACACAATTACCAAGCTTAGACATTTGGAGCTGGACATCTGGCTGTTCAACTGAATGGGCAAATGTTTATTTTAGCTCTATGACAGTTACTATAAATCCTCACAAATACTCCAAACCTTCCACCTTCCTATGCCAGCTTTATTGTATTTTGTATTTTATATATAGTGCCTTGCGAAAGTATTCGGCCCCCTTGAACTGTTCGACCTTTTGCCACGTTTCAGGCCTCAAACATAAAGATATAAAACTGTAATTTTTTCTGAAGAATCAACAACAGGTGGGACACAATCATGAAGTGGAACGAAATTTATTGGATATTTCAAACTTTTTCA
>JAFFST010051459.1:19304-29673 GCA_022414735.1 Noturus placidus | reverse complement strand
GGGGTTCTGTCACGGTTCTAAGGACTCTGGACTCCATTTCCCATCAGCCACCGCAAGTCACATGGTTTTCTGCACCTGATTCATGTTTTGGTTAATGAGCACTGGTGGGTATATATAGTTGGGTTTTTCACTTAGTCGGGGTCTTTCGTTAAATGTGAATGTAATTGTTTAGACTCCTGTTCTATGTCTCTCGGTGTTCTGTTTCATGCCCGTGTTTTCATGTTTCGTCCTAGTGTTAGTTTCATGTCATAGTGTTAAGATAGCTTAGTGTTTTTGTCTTTGTTTGATTTTTGATATAATAAAATACTAAAATCCAGCGATTGCATCCGCCTCCTATACGCGACCGTGACAGTGTGGCGTTATGAAGTGCAAAATAAGGCAACGAAGGCCTCGTACAGTTGTGCAGCTGAAGAATTGCATAATGGATGAATGGGGGAAATTCCACTTGTTAAACTTAACCAAGTCTTCAGTGCCCAAATGATTAATAAGTGTTTTTAAAAGAAAAGGTGACATTACATAGTGGTACAATAGTTGACTCTCCCAACTTTTTGAGTGTGTTGCAGTCATCAGATTTGAAATGAGTGTATCTTTTCAAAAAAAATTAATTAAATTCACAAAGTAAAACATCAAATAATGTGTTAATGTGTTTTCAATATAGTACAGGGTGAAGTGAATTTTCAAATGACTCTTTTTGTTTGTTTTTTTGCATTTTCCATACTGTGCCAATTTTTTTGGAATTGTGGTTGGGGTTGTATTACTGTTTTTGAGACTTCTTAACATCTAATATACACAAGGGTCCAAAAGTCCAAGTTCATTATCAATAAGTGTTTTTATATTATGAATAAAGGCCGTCCTTTGTAGTGCACATTTTGACCAATTTGTAGCTGTCAGTGTCTTGCAGTAAATCTCCATGATTTGATAACAGTTAGCTTGTGAGAACATGCAAATGTCATGTTTACTGTATAATAAGTTTCAAGCACAATATGAACTTTTTTTTCAGTCTAGTGTATCTTCTTGTGATCAAAAGCTTATTTCTTTCTTTGGAGGCTGTGGATACATAATAAAGTGCAGAAGGACAGTCAGATTGCACATTTTAAGATTCTAAAGCTTGCAGCCAGATAAATGTACAAAAGAAATCAGATGCTCTTAGCCTTGAGTGAAGTCTGTAAATCTGAGACCAGCAAGTATAAGACCATGTTGGTTCAGCAGGCTGAACATTCTCCATTAGCTGGTGCTTTTACCCAAGCAGTTTTTCTCATGTAAACAAATATAAACTGTTGATGTACTGCACTCACCGACTGCGAAAAGCAGAGTTTCTCTTGTCGTATAGAAAGAACTGTCAATAATCTATAAACAGAAATATTTACTGCTTGCTTTATACTAATTGTTTCATATTTATTACAACATCAAAAGTTAAAAGCAGTGGGACTCCCACATGTGTACATCAACATAAAACAAAAATTCAGGTGAGTCAACCCATTACTCTATTCTGCATAATTTGAATCATGGTGTGGACATGGGCACAGACATAAAAAGAACTCTGTGTGTGTGTGTGTCTTTTTTTGTTTTTGTAAGCCTACTTGCCTGTAATGTGCAAATTGCATATTCATACATGCATAATCTTGCATAATGCTTTAAAAAAATTGCATACTCTTAATTGTATACTCTAAACTAAACATGATATGCCTCTTTTAGATATAATATACTCAGCAAAAAAAGACATGTCCCCTCTCATTCAACTGCCCTTATTTCCAGAAAATTTTACATGACACCAGGGAGGGGAAATGGCTTATTGGGCCCAATTTGGACATTTTCACTTAGGGGTGTACTCACTTTTGTTGCCAGCTGTTTAGACATTAATGGCTGTGTGTTGAGTTATTTTGAGGGGACAGCAAATTTACATTGTTACACAAGCTGTACACTCACTACTTTACATTGCAGCAAAGTGTCATTTTTTCAGTGTTGTCACATTAAAGGTTATCATCAAATATTTACAAAAATGTGAGGGGTGTACTCACTTTGCAAGTTCTCGATCACATATGGGGGACATGTTGTTTGCCATTGTAAGGACGATCAGCTGTCTTCCTGTCTCCCTGTTGCACTGGCCTTCTTAGCCAGCTCATATATGGTTCTTGGAGATAATATCTCTTCTGGACAGCACTCCCTGGGAGATTACCATTCACAGGGATCTATTGTCTCAAGCCACAGGGTTGATTTACCAGCCTCAGCTGAAACTGTGGAAACTGTGAGTCTGACCCCTGAGAGGAACCAGTTCATAGATTCCGGTCTCTCAACCGAGGTTGTAGAGACCATGTTAAATGCAAGTAACATCAGTGAGACCCAGTAAACTTCACAATGGCTACAGTCCTGGAATTCTTACAGGAACGTTTCTCAGCAAGTTTGGCTCCTTCTCCAATTATGGTCTACATAGCCGCCATTTCATGGAGCTTCTGTTACAGCTCATACCCTCAGTATAACGGAGTGGGTATATTCGTTCCTACAGCATGAAGCTCATGCAATATAGAGTTCCCTTTGAAATGGAATGTTTGGGTTACACATTTAACCCTGTTCCCTAAGAAGGGAACGAGACATTGCATAGCATTTTTATTCTGGAGTATGGCTGAAAATTGTGTCTGCACTTCAGACAAAGACATGCTGATGGGGTGGTTTTATAGTCACGCGACTCACGAAATGCCATGTTACCTGACCGCCTATAAATAGGCATGATGTTATAGACTTAAGATACCAGTCATGCAAGAGGGTGCTTCCCACAGTGTGAAGCTCACACAACATCTCGGTCCCTTCTCAGGGAACAGGGTTACATGTATAACCCAGATGATCTGTGATGTTCCCTGAGTTTCTTTGAAAACTAAATTGCACACTGGAAAGATCCTGTACTGATCATTGTAGGCTGGTTTGGGTGTTGAGAAAATTCAGGCAGTCTTGATGAGTTTATAGGTTCATCGATGCAACAACTTATAATGCATCATGTTACAAGGAACATGAATACTTATGTCCATTATGGTTCCTAGAATATTTATTTGATTCGTGAATATGTATAATGCACCAGTGTACTGGTAGAGACAGAACATTATAACCAGCTGGGAATTTGATAGAATGTCAACCCATCATTTTGTAACTCTAAACTGGTGACTCTGTAGTATGAGTCAACTTTCACAGTTTAGTTTAGAAACCATGAGAGAGTGGTTTGCACAGAGGTGGGATTGTGACTTTCACACTGATTCAAAAACTTCCATATTTGTCTTAAAAAATTACTTATGAAAGGCATATTGTATGAATAACAGTGATGAAATTCATAAAGTAACACAAGGGTGCTTGATTAGTTGGTTCTGTCAACTTTTGTGACTGGTGTAACCTGTCTATGTGTCACGACAGAAGACTTTACTACTAATATAGATGCGGAAGTGTTACAACCCGCTATTTTGGGACGGGAAGTTTTTTGTGCTGTGACTTTTTGTGTACAGGTCCGAACTCCCTCCCAGACTTTCCAGCCTGCCCTAGCCTGCCTTCCTCCTGCCTCCCTGTATGACATCACTGATTGGTGGCCATAAATAAAGAGGAAGTAGAATGAGAATGGTGGGATGTTGGAGGTGTTTGGTGGTTAGGAGAGTGCTTGCCCTTGTGTGCTTGCCCTTGTGTGCTTGCCCTTGTGAGATTGCCCTTGTGAGATTGCCCTTGTGTAATTTGACTGCTGTTCTGGTTTTGACTCTGGGTTTCGTTATCCCTTAATCTGCTTTCTATTCTCTTTGTGTGTGTGTGTGTATACTTGGTTCCCTGGCAGTAGGGGTGTGTCTGCCATTTTTTTTTTTTTTTTTTTTTGGGAGAGGGTTCCTTTTGTCTGTTTCTTTGTTTACATAGTTAGGAAAGAATATTTTCTTTTCTTTCCTTTTAGGTAAGCTAGCTACCTAATCATTGAGTTCTTTGGTTTATTATTTTGGCCTTGGCCCACCCTGAATATATGCCTGTTCTGGTTAATTTGTATAGTTATATGTATATATTGTGTGATATGATACACCACAACCTTTTTGAACCATCTTGTTTGTTGTTACTCCTGGCTCCCTAAAATTAAAGATCAATCAACTTGAATCCCGAGTTGTTACTCTGTCTAGCCCAACCTGGATTGGGCCATAACACAATACTTGCTATAATTTTAGTCTCCAGAACTCAAGGCTCAATACCACTGCTCATTTCACTGATGGCCGGTGTTAAGCGCATGAATGGTCCACTGTTTTATGGCTGAACAGAGGTAAAACTGTGTAGTCCTACAACTATTTGTCAATCAGTTAACCTGTCTTTTTATGGTTTTAGATTTCTGCCTTAGTTTTTGTGTTTTCCCAAGACTTCATGATGCAAGTGCTTCAGTGCAGTCTGAAAATTGAGTGAGCAACAGTTCTGAGAAATTGTATACAGTTCTGTGTGTGTTTTTATAAATGTGAAATCAGTCCAGTCAAGATGTATCATGGCTATACAGTACAGTCACTGAGTTTCAAAGAACATTAATTCTGAAGCAAGGTGGAGGTAGCTCACTGTATTGGTAATTCACAGTTAACCTGAAGGTTATGGGTTTAATTCCCACATCTCTGAATATAGGTGAAGGCAGATTGGATGTTCTGTATGCAAGTTTTAAAACATTTCTCATAATATATGCAAAGTTTATGAATTCCACAGTTTGGGGGTACTAAAGGACCTACCACCCATTGTCTGGTGAGGGGAATTGTAAGCATTATGCTGCTAGAGGACCAGTGGGCTTGATATGGATTGTCAGGATATAGGATTAGTATTTTAAATACTAGAACACTTTCTAGGGGGATATGCCATGAGTAATGAACCCAGGTTCAATGCTTACTCATAGCAACAGGAAAGGCAGTCAATGGATTTGCATAAGGCCTGTAAAACATCCAGTCAAAATGGGCATTGAGCATCAGGTGAATTATTCTGCTATTCTTTGATGTTCACATTTCACATTTAACTATAATTCTTTATCCATCCATTTTCTATATTGCTTGTCCTACAGGGTTGCAGGGAACCTGGAGCCTATCCTAGGGAGCAATGGGTACAAGACAGGGTACACCCTAGATGTGGTCCATCACGGGGCACAATCAAATACACATTCACACACCCACTCACACACTACAGACACATTGGACATTCCAATCAGCCTACCATGACTGTCTTTGGTCTGGGGAGGTAACAAAGTACCAGGAGGAAACCCCTGCAGCATGGGGAGAATATGCAAATGCCACACACACAGGGCAGCAGTGGGAATAGAACCCCCAACTGTCATGGCTGCGTGCCGGAGGAGAAGGAGGCGGGACACAAGCGCAAGATGAACAGTTCTTTATTATTAGAGAGGCAGGCAATATCATCCAAATTTTAATCCAAAGGGGTTAATCCAACAAACAGGCAAAGGTCAGGCGATCAGCAAACAGAGTATAAATGGGGCTAAACAGTAGACGAGGTCGCAGTCACAGTCACTAGGTCAATACACTAAACATAGGACATGGCACACAGTCGACACCTAGGATTTGGTCAGCGGAGAAACCAACACGAAAGGCTGAGGCAATGTCTTCCGGCAAAAGGCTCAAGGCTTTAGGCTAGATATAGCGGCTACAGGCTAGAGCTAACGGCTAAGGCTAAAGGCTACAGGCTATAACTAAAGGCGAAGGCTGGAGCTAAGGGCTATGGCTAAAGCTAGATGCTAAGGCTAGAACTAGGGACGAAGGCTAGAGCTAAGGGCTATGGCTAAAGCTAGATGCTAAGGCTAGAACTAGGGCAGAAGGCTAGAGCTAAGGGCTATGGCTAGAACTAGGGACGAAGGCTAGCGCTCACGGCTAGAACTGAAGGCGAATACTAAGGCTATGGCAAGGGTACGCGAAGAGGTTTACCAGTCCGTCATGCGTGCCGTCCTAGACAATGTTCTGCGCCGAGTGCAGCATGGCGCGTGTTATATAAACCAGTCCAATCAGCGCGGGGGAATGCATAACAGCTGGCACAGATACGGACCTGTGTTCACGTCATCCCTGGAAGACACGGGCAGGAGACCTGATGTAAACAAAAGTCCACGTGTTCGCAAGTGTCAATGAAGTCTGCTACAGAGATGAGCAAACGCAGTGCGCATGCGCACTGCTCCCAGGGGGAATCGTGACAGAGCCCCCCCTAAAAGGCGCTACTCCCGGAGCGCCATGAAACATAACCCCTCGTTGGTGGTCCCGGACCCCTGGGCAGAATGTCCCCTGGAAGTTCCAGGAACCGAGGCGGGTCCTGCAGGGCAGCAGGTGGCTCAAGAACACAGGATGCCGCCTCCCATCGAGGCTCAGGAACGCAGGGCGCCTCCCACCGAGGCTCTGGAACGCCGGGCGCCTCCCACCGAGGCTCGGGAACGCAGGACGCCCTACCCCTGGTCTCTGTAGCGCTGGAGGCTGCCTGGTTAACTCCAGGTTGGATCACCGCCGAGCCTGGACACAAAAGAGCAGAGGTTACTGGGCTTACCTCCCATAGAAGCTCGGGAATGCAGGACGCTGCCTGCCGTGGCTCGGGAATGCAGGACGCCGCCTGCCGTGGCTCGGGAACGCAGGACTCCTCCCGTCATGGCTTGGGAACGCAGGACTCCTCCCACATGGGCTCAGGAGCTGCGGTGCAGATTGGCTCGTCTGCCTCCTGAGGGGCTGAGACCATCCCCTCGCTCTCGGTCGTACGGGAGGCTGCACTGATGGTCTTGGGTTGGATCACTGCCTCACCTGGACACAGAGGAACAGAGGTTATTAGGCTTACCTCCCACAGGAGCTCCCCGGCCTCTGTGGCGCAGGACTCCGCCTCCGTTGGGGAGGGAAACAGAGCGGCATAAGCTGCGGTGCAAGATGGCCCCTCCGCCTCCTGCAGGACTGAGACCTCCCCCTCGGTCGTTACAGTGCCGGAGGCTGCCGGGTTAGCTCTCAGCTGGAGCTGAAGGGCCTGATGCTTGACAGGGGCAGCGACTTGGCGCTCGGACTCAGCTTGGCTCTCGGACGTAACTGGGCCCATGGAGATGAGCGGGCCATGGGGCGCAAGGGCGTGAGGCGTGACTTGATTCGTGGATGCCCCTTGGCTTGTGGACGTGACTTGGCTAGTGGGGTTGGACATGGGCACGGGGGAGACAGGGCTCTCAGGCGTGGGCACGGGTGAGACAGGGCTCTCAGGCATGGGCACGGGTGAGACAGGGCTCTCGGGCACGGGCAGGGACCCTACTGGGCTCTCAGGCTCGGACAGGGATGAGACGGGGCCTTCAGGCGAGGACACGTGGGAAACGGGGCCTTCAGACATGGGCACGAGGGAAACGGGGCTCTCGGGTACGTGGGAAGCTGGGACCTTGGGGATCTCGGGCACGATCAGGGACACCACAGGGGAATTCTCCGGCTGGGCCTGTAGCTGCTGCCGAAACAGTGCCATCTTGCACTCTAGTTCCATCTTATCTTCAAAATACTGCTCCCGTAGTGCTGCAAAGAGCAGCCTGGCCCCCCGCCCGGACTGCTCCCTCCATCGGAGCTCTGCGAACAGCCTCTGTATGCTCCTCAATGCTGTCTCGATACGGCTGAGATCCCAGACCGCCGGTGATCCACGCTTTTCCGCTACCTCCACTTTGCCCAGTAACTCTCTTGGGTTCTCTGCTCGTGCTCTTTCCCAAGCTTCTTCTCTGGGACAACTTTAGTGGAAGTCACCTCGTCCTTTTCCGAGATCTCCTGCAGCTGAACTGGAGTTTTGGGCGTGGCCTGACACGGACCCCCTGGTTGGAGCCGGGCCTTCACAGACGCAGTAGGTTTAGGCGACTGTGGGGTTTGCTTGTTCCTCCTCCCCTGATTTAGAGGAGGCCGGGCCAGCTAATCGAGAAATCATAAACTTTATCCATTCACCCTCCGAGGGCTTTATGTCCGGTAGACTAGAAAAATATCGTTGACAGTCTCTCAGGAAATATTCAGGGCAGCCGTAGAAGCCATCATACCTGTCCGGCAGATCCACGTGAATCTCCTGTGGGAACCGCATGGAGTCCAGGGCAGGGCAGGGCTAGATGCTAAAGCTAGATGCTAAGGCTAGAACTAGGGACGAGAGCTAGAGCTAAGGACTATGGATAAAGCTAGATGCTGAGGCTAGAACTAGGGACGAAGGCTAGAGCTAAGGGCTATGGCTAAAGCTAGAGGCTAAGGCTAGAACTAGGAACGAAGGCTATATAAGGCACATGTTATATAAACCAGTCCAATCAGCGCGGGGGAATGCATAACAGCTGGCACCGATACGGACCTGTGTTCACGTCATCCCTGGAAGACACGGGGAGGAGACCTGACGTAAAGAAAAGTCCACGTGTTCGCAAGTGTCAATGAAGTCTGCTGCAGAGATGAGCAAACGCAGTGCGCATGCGCACTGCTCCTAGGGGGAATCGTGACACCAACACTGGAGGTGTGAGGCAAACATGCTAACCACTAAGCCACTGTGTGCCATAATTCTTGATCTTGTTTATAATCATATCATCATATATAATATGTTTTTATGTTTTGATATGATTATTCATTTGGGCCTCAGGGTTCAAGCCTGAGCTCAGACTTGTCTGCATGGCCTTTCATATATTTTCCCATACAAGTAGATGGTTTGGCTATACAGACTGGCTTCACATCTAGGATATGTTCTTCTCCCTTGTGCTTAGTGTTGTCAGGATAGCCAGGACATCCACAGTAATCCATACCAAAATTAAGCAGCTACTGGAGAAAAAAAATAAAAAATAGTATATATTGATGCACACTGGTCTGTCTAATTAATTTAATCAGCTGTTGATTTGCTTGTTCTCTCTTATATTGCCTCTGTTTAGTGCATCTGCAAAACAGCATGATAGTCTTGTCCTTCAAAACTGCAAATGAGCTTTCGATTGAATGGAGGGTTGATTCTGAATGCAGAATGCTAAAATTTACAGATCAGGGAGCTGTAACTCAAACATCAATATTTATAGCAAATAAAGAGTTGATCTGAGACTTGGATGAATGCTGTCTGGTATACGGTAAGGTAGGTGATTGGTACAACAATGATTACTCTATCGGGTCACCTCTCTGAAGGTCAGGAGGTCAATAGATTTACTAAATGAGGCAATATGACCTTGAGCAGAACTCCCTGGATTCAGCTACAAGTTTACGCCAGTGTAATTGTCCCACCAGTGCATTGCAGTGTTTTTTTTGTTGAAGCAATTGCAAGCAAGAAGGTAAAGAATGCAGAGATACTGTGCAGGCCAGGGTCCATTAAATAGGGGCATACAAGGCATGTCTGTTGGGGGCTCTTCAGAAGTCTTTCCTGAACAGTGGCTTCTGTTGGTAAAGCAGTTTGTGGGGCTAGACTTACAGACATAGGCAACCTGGCTGAGGGTAACAAATCCAATCTTTCATTTGGGACAGCAGATCTACAGGAGGATAACCATAAGGTATTCTTAAAACTAGTGAACGCAGCAGTGAGAACCAAGGTTTTGCTGGCCATCTTAGTGCCACAAGCAGGAATATGTGACCTAGCTGTTTAGGGCGGCTGTGGCTCAGTCGGTAGAGCGGGTTGTCCACTAATCCACTAACCGTGGGGTTGGCGGTTCGAATCCCGGCCCGGGTGCTCCCATGCCGAAGTGTCCTTGGGCAAGACACTGAACCCTAAGTTGCCCCCAATGGCAAGCTAGCACCTTGCATGGCAGCTCTGCTACCATTGGTGTGTGAATGTGGTCTCATTAGTAAGTCGCTTGTAAATGTAAAAATGATATTTCTGTAAAGCTGCTTTGAGACAATGTACCATTGTAAAAAGCACTATACAAATTGATAAATTAATTAATTAATTAATCCTGTACAGTCTGGAAATTAGTGGTTGAGGAGGAAAGGCTTGTTAGAAGTGTAAGAAGCATCCTGTCCCACTGGAGTGCCTGGCAGGGAAAACCACAACTAGTAATGTGTTGATTTGGCACAGGCAAAGAGGTCCAAATGTACCCTGCCAAACCTCCTTTCAATGTTTGACTTTTGAAACCTTTGGGGTTTACCTTTTCTATAACACTTTTGTTCAAGCCATCTTCAGGTTGTCACAGGTGACTTATTTACATCAGGATGTATGCTATTAGTTAGTATGCTTTAGATGCTGTGATCATCAATTAATTATTTACTGCTCAACAAAATTAAAACACCATAGTTACTCTTAAATTGACAAACATTGACTCACTACAGTACAGTGGTACCTCGACCTACGAGATTAATTCGTTCCATAACCTAGCTCGTTCGTCGATCATCTCGTAAGTCGATCGAATTATTCCCATTTAAAATAAAGGAAAAAAATTTAATTGGTTCCAACCCTTTAAAATTCCCCCAAA
>JAFFST010051459.1:0-10746 GCA_022414735.1 Noturus placidus | reverse complement strand
GGACAACCACAGTTATAGTATGTTTTAACAAGGGGGGCAATCACTTTTTCACACAGGGCCATGATGGTTTGGATTTTTTTTCACCTTTAATAATAAACACCTTCATTTACAAATTGCATTTTGTGTTTACTTGTGTTGTCTTTGACTATTGTTTAAATTGGTTTGATGTTCCGAAACACTTAAGTGTGACAAACATGCAAAGGAACAGGAAATGAGGAAGGGGGCAAACACTTTTTCACACCACTGTACTATAAACCTCAGAGGTAAATAAAGATCTGAATTTACAGATGCTTTGATCCGGGTAAGGCAGCACTGTTTTCAACTTCTTAGCTCTGTTAAAGCAAGTGGGATACTCAACAATGTCTGGAAAAACATATGCAACCTTCTTTTATGCCTATCCTCTCTCTGTGTGTGTGTGTGTGTGTGTGTGTGTGTGTGTCTTGACTCTGGTGCTACAGGGGCCGATGTGATTCACTTTGATGGCCAAGGCATAATCTCCTACCGATTCAAGATGAAGAAGATGAAGATCCTGAAGGATGTGATAGCACTGAAATTTAAGACAGGCGAAAGTGATGGGGTGATCTTACACGGCGAGGGTCAGCAGGGTGATTACATCACACTGGAGCTGAGGAAAGGAAGACTGCTGCTCCAGATAAACCTTGGTACGACTTATCACTCATCACCCATTATCATTACCCCTATCTGCAAATCTGTCACTCACAATGAGCATTAAGCGATTACACCAGTGATAGTTATATATGAAATCTAAAAATATTTGACCAATAAACTGGGTGGGAGCAAAGAAATTCAGAGATGAAGACCCCTGGTTGTATGTAATGAACATCTGTGTATTTTCTCAGATATTATGATGTAAATTCTGCATATTTGTGTTTTTTGTGAAAGGCAGGCAGCAACCAGTATGGTTCCATCCTGGGTCACACGTCGGTGAGCAGTGGCAGCTTGCTGGATGATCATCACTGGCACACAGTTGTGATTGAGCGCTATCGGAGAAATGTCAACTTTACACTGGATCAGCATACTCAGCACTTTCGTACCAATGGCGAGTTTGATCATCTCGACCTTGACTACGAGGCAAGAGCTAATTGCTTCTCATGGGCATCAAGTACAGGTGCATCTAAAAAAATAATATTGTGGAAAAATATTTTTTTTCCAGTAATTTAATTCAAAAATTGGAACTTTCTTATATTCTAGATTCATTGCACATAAAGTGAAATATTTCTAGCTTTTTTTTTTGTTGTTGTTTTAATCCTGATTATTATGGCTAACAGCTCATGGAAATGTGCTCTAACCGGAGAAGTGCTCTAATCAGCTAATTAAATCAAAACACCTGTAAAGGTTTCCTGAACCTTTAAAAAGAACTGAACCAATGCTTAGTGGTCCAAAGTCCTATTTTCAGATGAAAATAAATTTTGCATTTCATTTGGAAATCAAGGTCCCAGAGTCTGAAGTCATCTGCTGGTGTTGGTCCCCACTGTGCTTTCTGAAGTCAAGAGTCAATGCATCCATCTACCAGGAGATTTTACAGCACTTCATGCTTCCATCTCCTGACAAGCTTTATAGAGATGCTGATTTCCTTTTCCAGCAGGACTACTGGTATCTGGTTTGCTGACCATGGTATTACAGTGCTTGAATGACTAGCCAACCTGCCTGACCTGAAACCCATAGAGAATCTATGAGAGACACTAGACCCAACAATGCAGATGACCTGAAGACCGGTATGCTGGACTTCCATAATACCTCAGCAGTGCCATAGGCTGATTGCCTCCATGCTACACCGCATTGATGCAGTAATTCGTGCAAAAGGAACCCTGACCAAGTATTGTGTGCATAAATTAACATACTTTTCAGAATGTCGACATTTCTGTATTAAATATTTCAATTTGTGTAATGAATCTAGAATATATGAGAGTTCCACTTTTTGAATTAAATTATGGAAAAAAAATTAACTTTTAAACGATATTCAAATTTTTTTGAGATGCACCTGTATATGGTTTCAGTTCATATTTGATTTAGTATTTATCACTAAATACAGTAGAGAAGGAAACTGTTTGTTTTACTCTGAGAATACCAGAATAGTATTTTTAAAACCAAAACAGGTGTAAGGTATGGTAACCCATAAATACTAATGAACACATCAGAAAACACAGCCACAAAACGAAAATTTAAAAAAAAAACACAACAGGCTCCTATTTCCTTTTTTTTTTGTAAACATCTTCTATTGTAAACATCTCAATTTTCCACAGTTTCCCAGACTGATGTGTGCTGTAGCAATCATTAGCAAGCATGTGATGTTAAAAACTGACCCACCCTTTCCATTTTGAGTTAAATTTGATGTGTGTCTAATATTAACTGTTGCATTTTTGAACTGTTGCATTTTTGGTCTGTTGCAATGTGTTTTGCACTTACTGGCTACTTGAGGTGGAGTGTAAGATATAGCGTCATAAGCCTCATGATTATGGTTTATCTGCAGCAGATGCTGCTGGGATTTTCATTCACTTCTTAGACTGCTGTTAATCCACATTAAGAATGTGTGGTAGAATGCTAATGTGATCATACAGCATTGATGTGCTGTCTAATGAGATGTATAGAAAATTGATTTGAAACATGAAAGTGATGGTTTAAAGCAATAGCTCACATCATATACTGCGCAGAGCTCTGGTGCTCATAGCATTGATTATACTAATTGATTCACTGATTCATGATTGAAACTTCATTCATGAGCAATACTTAACATAATAGGTATTAATTCAACTAATCCAAATTCATAAATGTGAATGTTGTTTAATATCACTGTTTAGTTCATTAATAATTAGTGCACTTTCATGTCAGCTATGTCTGCAAGCTTTCATTTGTAACTGGCGTCAGAAAATGAACATGATCTCATTATTGTTAACCATAAGACCATAGCATTAAGCATTGTCCTTACTTTCATGACACATACACTTGTACAACTACACTACACCGAATTAATTCACATGTAATTGAATTTGGGTGACAGTGATGCAGGAGGTAGTGTTACCACCTCACAGCTCCAGGGTCCCTGGTTTGTTCCTGAGCTCACATTGATGTTTATGTAGAGGTGCTTGTTCTCACTGTCGAGGGTGTCTGGCAAGATCTCTATTTCTTTCCACTTTTCGAGAACATGCTGGTAGTCAGATTGGCTACTTTAAATTTACTACTTGGCTACTTTAAACATTCAGATGTTTGAGCTCACACATACATATGTTAAAGAAAGTCACCACATCTGTTTTCTAAAAAGTCTTATTTTCACATGCAGTTGAGCTTTGGAGGAGTGCCCTTCTCAGGTAAGCTTATTTCAGGAGGCCGGAGAAATTTTATAGGCTGCATGGAGAGCATCAACTACAATGGGGAAAATATCACTGACCTGGCCAGAAGAAAGAAACTGGATATCTCTGGCTTTGTGAGTTACATTCTACTTCATTTCCCATGGACAATTTATAATAATGCAGTGGGGTAAGTATCAGACGTGTCAACATTTTTTTCAGTAAATATATTTCCCATGAGGCTATTCACAAGAAATTCTCACGAGACATTAGTATAAACTCAAGAAATCTGGAAATATAAATAATTCACAACATTTAATTCAATAAATAAAGTTATGTGTAATAAAGTGGAATGACACTGGAAAAAAGTATTGAACACGCTAAGAAAAAACAGTTCTCCAAGGCAAGGAACCATCTGTAATCTATAATTAATTATACATCCTAGTAAATTGATGGTTTATAAAAAGGCTCATGATGGGTAAAAGCAAAGATCTCTCCAAAGACCATCGGAACCTTAATGTGCAAAACATATTGATGGAATCGGATACAGACGTATTTCAAAACTTCTGAATCCTCCAGTAAGCACCATTGGGGATATTATCCGCAAGTGTAAGCAACATCACTCTGTTATCAACCGGACATGCACAAAAGCTTCTCGCAAGATTTCTGAACAGGGAGTCAGAAAAATAGTAAGAAGAGTAGCCCAAGAGCCAAGGACAACACGGAAAGCACTTCAGAAACACTTGGCAGCAGGTACCATCATCACAGTGAAAACAATAGGCAGTGCACTCCACTGCTCATGCTCACCCTGCAAAACTCCATTACTAAAGAAAATGCATGTCGAAGCTTGTTTTAAAGTTTGCTACAACTTATTTGGACAAACCTATGAAATACTGGAAGAGTGCAGTCTGGTCAGACGAGAGCAAAATCAAACTTTTTGGCTATTCTACATCACACACAAGAAATGGCACTGCACATCACCCTAAAAACACTATACCAAAAGTGAAGTTTGGAAGTGGAAGCATCATGGTGTGGGGCTGTTTTTCATTGCATGGTACTGGCAGACTTCTTGTAATTGAAGGAATGATGAATGGAGCCCTTTACCGGAAGATTCTTGAGAAGAATCTGCTGCCATCCACCAAGATGATGAAGATGAGACGTGGGTGGAGCTTCCAGCAGGACATCGATCCAAAGCATACAGCAAAGGAAACTCTCAATTGGTTTCAGAGAAAAAAAATCAAGGTGTTAGAATGGCCCAGTCAATCACCTGACTTGAATCCAATTGAACAAGATTTAAAGACAATTTGTTTAGAAGAATGGACCAAAATCACACCTGAATACTGCGGCTGATTAATTTCTTCATACAGGAAGTGTCTTGAAGGGGTCCTTATAAACAAAGGCTTCTCCACTAAGTATTAAATAAATTTCAGTTAACGTGTTCAATACTTTTTTCCTGTGTCATTCCTTTTTAGTACACATAACTTTATTTATGAATTTTAATGTGTGGATTTCTTTATATTTCTGGATTTCTTGAGTTAATACTGATGTCTGGTGAAAATTTCATGTGAATAGCCTCATTGGAAATATATTTATGGTCCAATATTTATTTCCCCCACTGTATGTTTTATAACGTATACATATGGCATTTAAAGTTTATCTGTTTTAAGATGAAGTATATAGTGGACAAATAGTTTTACAGGTAGACAGCTGTGATGCTTTATATAATATTATTAACTCATATGAGATTAGGTTCGTAACATTTGCCTGTCCGTCATTTATTTATTTTGAGCTAAAATTTTAACAAATCTGTCAGACGTGACTAATGCATTTACCAGGGCCAAGTAAGACTTTTACAATGAACAAAACTACTGCTGTGAAAGTGACAATGTACCTGGTGACTGTCTCAGCATAGGAAAATCAATATGACAAACCTCTTTCAAAGGCAGTCAGATTGATTACTGATTACATGTTTGGAAAAATTTAAGTGCATTATAAGTCCTCCTGAAAACATATATTAATAAAGTACTTAGAAAGGTCCGAAAACATGTTTCCATTCTGTTACAACAAAATGAAAACCGAGATTTGGAAACGCTATTAAATTATGAATAACGCCACTTGACCATGTGTCCCTGCAGTTTTCATTTCATTTCATTTTTAAGTAAAATAACTGTCGTTTCAGCTTACTACAGTGTCAATTTTATAGGATCATCTGTTCCATATGAAATAACCCATAGCACTTATAGGGCCATTTCACACATTGATTTTCTTTCTAGTTATTCTGAACATTAGGGTCTTGCCTCTTTTTTTATTGAATTTTAGTGCTGTGTTTTTAATGCACAAGAAATACTGCATTTGGGAATTACAATATAACATTGTTAATTTGATTTTGGTTTGAACAAAAAGTTGCATACTACATTGCAATAGTAATATCGGCATGAAAATATATTTTAAATGGAGTGCCTATTTCAACCCAGGTGAAAATAATTTTGGTCATTTACATTTATTCATTTAGCAGACGCTTTTATCCAAAGCGACTTACAAATGAGAGATACAAGCAAAGTGATATCAAGCAGAGAACAATACAAGTAGTGCTACTATTAATTGACAAGATCTATTAATTGAGTTCTAGAAGAAGCAAAATGCACAGAGTAGAGGTGTAAGTGCAATTTATTTATTTATTTTATGAGTTGGTTAGGTGTTCACGGAAGAATGGTCATAAAGTATATCCATTTGCACTCTTAACAACAAAAAACACATGTGCTCCAAGTTAAACTTGATTAGCAACTTTGATTAGCCTTGATCTGCCTTTATTTATTTTATTTCACTATACACAATGCTTGGCATAAAATGCTTGTATTAAATACACAATATAATAGATATCACAGGAACTTTATCTCATATAAAATGTTTGGTTATTTGTCCACTGCAAGACAGGTGATGTCAAGACAGATACTGTACGTATATTATTTGCTTTGAAATAAAAATCATGTGTAAATTTCAACCTACAGATCATTCATGGTAAAGGGCACATATATGATATGTTTCTGTGATTTTGTGATATCCCCTTAGAAACTATGGATGACATGTACCCGCTCTTGCCATAACCCATACCCTCCCGTCACCGTAATCAAACCCAAGTTTGTCCAAACCCATTTTGTCCTTATCGCTGGTATTGCTGTTGATTTTTATCGGAAAAGGACTAGAAACTACGTTTCCCATCAGCCACTGCACCATGTCACATGTTCCATTCACCTGTTTTACGTTTAGCTCATTAGCACTGGTGTGTGTATATAGTCACAATCAGCACTGCACTGTTGTCTTGCATTGCTTGTTTTGTCGTCATGTATCAAGCTATGCTTGTCTTTGATCCATATAAGTCTTATGTTGTGCTTTGTTTGTTATTTTATTAAAAGTTTCACTTATATTTTTCAATTGCATCTGCCTCTAAATCCAATGCAAGACTGAATCAATGCAGGCTGCAGATTTTTTAAGCATGCAACAGGCCCTTTTTGAAAGGGAAATACCACAGTGAGAGAGCGAAGGGATCGGCGTATGCCGAAAAGGAGCCTGCCAGCACGGTGGAAACCATCTCCCACCCTCCCTCCCCTAATGTGTATCTCGTTCAGCCTGCCAAGTCAACGCAGAATGTTGTTTAGCCTCCCTGCACAACTGAGAACTCCGCTCAGCACCCCTGTTTGGCTGAAAACACCACTCAGCATCCTTGTTCAGCTGAGGACCTGGTTCAGTCTCTCTGATGAGCTGAAGATGTTGTGCCAAGAGCTCTGCTTTACTTCCCTGCTCTGCCTCAGATGTCACTATGCCAGGCTCCGCTTCAGACATCACTCCACCTTCCACTACCTTCCTAATCCACTGAAGACATCGCTCTGCCATCCTGCTCCGCTGAAGATGTCGCTCCTATTCTTTGCTTCGTGCTGTTTGTCGCTCCCCCTTCCTAAGACCTAGAGGGCCCCTCTCACCCCTCATGCTTCATGGAGAGCATCGCTAGTTCTAGTGTGCCTCAGTTCAGTCCTTCAGGCAGCAAAGCAACCCCGAACCATACCATTTCCACCACCGTGCTTCACAGTTGGTATGAGGTGCTTCTCCTGAAAAGCAGCCTTTGGTCAGCACCAAACATGTGTGCAGTTGGTTCGTCTGTCCAGAGCACATTATTCCAAAGGCCTGGTCTTTGCCTATATGCACATTGGCAAACCGTAGTCTTGTTCTAATGTTCTTTTTAAACAGCAAAGGCTTTTTCCTGGCAGGCCTACCATGCCGGTCAAATTTGTGCAATCTCTTTCTGATTGTAGAAACATGCACTTTAACAGTTGCAAGACTTAATAGCAGATTCTGTGATTAAATGTGGGGGTTCTTGGAGAATTCTTTTTGCATCAGACAGAGTGCTCTTGGGCTGAATGTGCTGGGATGGCCAGTCTTGAACAAATTGGCACTCGTTTGAAATCTGCACCACATGTAGATGATTTCCTTATAGTGGTATGACTTATTTCAAATAATCTTTTTAAATCCCATGCCAGACTCAAAGGTATCCACAACCTTGTAGTGCCTTATAGAACTCTTTAGATCTTGGCATGAAGGGTACACCAGACACTTGATGTAAGGGGTTTAAATAAGACTGGTTCCACCTGCACTCCCTAAGCAGGTTCTAATCACTGGCACCCAATCTTGAACCTGATTGTAATCAAAAATAACTTTTGATAAATGTAGGAGTGTACTTACTTTTTTCCCATGTGACTGGTCTGGTTTTTTTTGTTCATTTAAATTGTGAAAATTAATACAAAATGTACACTTTATGTGTCATTTGATCAAGTGTATCATATTTATTAATAGGCACTGTTTCAAACAGGATCAAATGTTTGCTTGTCCAAATATGTCAAAAACCCAACCATCTCCACTTATTCTTTCACATGACTGTACATTAGATATTATAACCAATATAAAATTTGTTAACAAACTAGATAATTTTAACTACATCAGTTACATCTGACTGAATTATTTGGCTATAAATTTTATACACATCAGTAAATCTTTTTAAATTTCTTCTCTCTTAAAGACATGCACATTGGAGGACACATTTTACATCTGAGACTGTAATAATATTTTTCAAATTTTCTGCCCCAATTGTAGCGCAACCTGACATTTTCCTGCATGGACTCTCACACCTTCCCAGTATTCTTCAATGCCACAAGTTTCCTGCAGTTACCAGGCAGAAGGGAGCACAACATGGTGTCTGTAAGCTTCCTGTTTCGCACTTGGAATGCTAAGGGCCTGCTGTTGTTCAGCACACTGGCTGATGGCATGTTCGAGATTGTACTGAAAGATGGCAAAGTCATGGTGCACATCAGAGTCCTGCAGCTGAAAAGCTCACACATTGACATGGTATCAGGTATGAAGGACCCATTTTGGGAGATTATGCACTATTGTTTTATACAGCATTTTTTTCTGGTTTTCTTAAAAACGTGCCTGATGTCCCATTGTTTGGACTAGTTAATACCCAAAGGCTAAACCTAAGATTCCTGCTCACACAGGACAATGTTAGTCTTGTTAACACAATTATTCTTATTAACCTTGTGCTAAAATGGGTTGTATGGACATTTGCAGCCTGGTGGAAGTTAATAAACTGATTAACTTTCTTACATAGTAGTAATCCATATGACTATAATGTGGCCTACTGTTGATGCTAGACTCACGGTAGCAGGTGGAGGCATGGTTTAGCATGGGTCTGCAATTAGAGGGAGGTGATTGAAGGATGAACTAGAAAGGTTGTGATTAACATGGTCCAGTTGTATGTCCGAGTATATGTTTGTGATCTCTCTCTCTCTCTCTCTCTCTCTCTCTCTCTCTCTCTCCCTCCCTCTTTCTCTCTCCAAGTGAGTAGAGTGTGTGTGTGTGTGAGAGAGAGAGAGAGGGAGAGAGAGAGAGAGCATGCACAGAAAAGCCAAAGCTAAACAGAAAGTGGTGGGCAAGCTTTGGTGTGAATTGTTTTGAAAAAAAAATGTAATTGGAAACTTCCATGCCAAGGGCAGGGGCACAAATTAAAAAAAATAAAAACATGCGTGCGCTTAATGTGGATATAATGTTCTCTGAGCAGTGTGCTGCCAAGATGCTTACAATCACATTTTGTCTGAATAGAGATATTTAACTTATAAATCATATTACCTGTTGCTTATAGTGTTGGTTCCAACCAACCAGAGATTGCCTTAGGATGGGGTGTAAGACAGATGCTCTGCCCATGATGTTAATCAGTCCATTGTCTCTTCAGATGGGTGTTCCCACACCTTTCATGATGTGTCGATCAAACTTTGTTAGGAATATTACCATGTACATTCTACCTGAATTTCCTAACTTTTATCCTTCAATAAATCACTCAACACATACCACACAAGACATATATTAACTGTTGTTAAGTACACTACTAATAGTAAAACACAATCATACTAGTATTATTTATACTAGTGGCTCAGGTGGTTGAGCGGGTTGTCCACTAATCGTAGGGTTGGCAGTTCGATTCCCTGGCCAGTGTGACTCCACATGTCGAAGTGTCCTTGAGCAAGACACTGAACCCCAAGTTGCTCCGGATGGCAAGTTAGCGCCTTGCATGGCAGCTCTGCTACCATTGGTGTGTGTGTGTGAATGGGTGAATGAGACACGGTGTAAAGCGCTTTGGATAAAAGCGTTATTTAAGTGCGACATTTACCATTTACTAATGCATGCTAAATAAATGAAACAGTTTGTGGCAACTTTGTGGTTATAAGCACAATAAGTCCAGAAGTCATTTTACTAGTGAAGGACCTTGGATTTTATCTGTTGGGTAAGCCATCTGGTCTGTCCCAAAGGCCTAAATCATTGCATTTGACAGCAGTTTCTCCGGTCGATATGGTTCAGCCCTGGGTCAGGGGTGTCTCTAACACTCACCCTATTGCTGCAAGACGGCTGAGATAAGGCAAATGTGAACAGGGAGAAATTATGTGGCTCCTCAGTGTCTGTTGATTCATTATTTAATGATACTTATTGCAGCCATTTTGCATCTGTTGGATTTTTTGTCTGAGAGTGTCCGGTGTTTCTGTGTCTATATTTTTCATCGATTTTTCTGAAATTCAGCGATTTAGCAAAATTATGCCTATTGTAACCCTTTCAGATTAAAAACAAACAAAAAGTACTTAAGTTAATTATGTTAAGGTGGTTTCCATAGCTGTCTATCATTTTGTTAATATAAGGTTAAAATGTTTTCTATATATTCAGATAAATGTGCAACATATGAAACTGGCCATAAGGGTTAGGGTTAAGTAAATTCAATTCAATTTTATTTGTATAGCACTTTTTACAATAGATATTGCCTCAAAGCAGCTTTACAGAAATATAAACACAGTATATACACAGTAAAAGTGAGAAATTATCCCAACTGAGCAAGACACTGAGTGGCGAC
>JAFFST010051458.1:22642-34794 GCA_022414735.1 Noturus placidus | reverse complement strand
CCTAGGGATTCTAGGATCCGATGTAGCTCTGCCTAGAGCCACAGCCCTCCCCTAGGGCTACAGGGTCCTTCCTAGGATCCCAACTCACACACACACAGCCCTGCCTAGAGCTAAAATGGGTTCTTCCCAAATCACACACACACAGCCCTACCTAGAGCTAAAATGGGTTCTTCCCAAATCACACACACACACAGCCCTCCCCTAGGGCTACAGGGTCCTTCCTAGGATCCCAACTCACACACACACACACAGCCCTACCTAGGGCTAAAATGGGTTCTTCCCAACTCACACACACACACAGCCCTACCTAGGGCTAACTAACAATCTACTGCGTTCTCTCTGAACGACTTCAATCTACTGTGGTTATGACAATCTAACAGTTCTACTAATCCAATTGCGCTCTTTACTATAAGAAGCGACTTCAATCTACTTGTAATGGTGACAAAACTAATACTGTTCTAAACCAATGCACTCTTTCCTATAAGAGCGACTTCAATCTACTTGTAGTTCCCCACTTTCTACACAGACCACACGAGACGAACACTATGACAAACACACACACACATCCCACATGCAGTTTTTGAATCTGAGATCCAAAGCTCTCTTACAATTAGTTCATTTTTACAGGAGCTTTTGTGAGGAATAAACACCGTCTCAGGCTGACTCTATGGAAAAACACGCAAGTATTTAATCCAATAAAGCAGAAAACTGCTTACCTTATTTTAGTGGCCACTTTGCGTGCGCATTTCTCCAGAGTCAGACCCGCGGACAGAGTCTCTTCCCACGCCCCTAGATGCCTCCTGGTTGGCTCACCAATTATGTTGTGGATAAAAATCAATCTTTAAGTCAAAAGAAATCTTGAGAGTCGGAGAGCTTTCTGGAAGTCAAAATCAAAAAGTTTTATTGAAAAAACACAGCATGCGGGGGTTGTCGGCCGAGAGAACCCCGTTCGTACATATACACAGCTATTTAAGCTCACACAATAACTCTTCCCTTAGGCGTGGTATTAAATCACCTGGACCAATCATTATTGCCTTAACTAGTTCTTTTTCACCTATAGGCTGATGCGTGTGTGTGTAGGCGCATGCGCAGTATGTTATCTGTTTCTTCAAATGCTAGTCTTCAAAGGGCTAGTCTTTTCCAGAGGTGAGAAAAAGGGACGCCGTATAGTCTTGTCCTTGTTCTTTGAAGTCTTATCAGTTCTGTGGACACAGACTAGCAAATTCTGGGGGTCTTTGTCTTTTTGCCTTTTGCCCAGACTTCTAGTCTGCACCAGATGGTCGCTTCAAACAAGCTCACACCTCCAATGCGCACACCTAGGGTACCCTATGATTTCCTTATCACCGGGGGAGAAATCTTATTAGCATCAAGCTTCAATCCACATCCCAATGAAGTCAATCCACATCCCAATGAAGCATTGTCTGCATATTTTATCCCGGTGACTTAATGTTTAAATGTGTGTGACATTGTATTCTTCAGTAATATATATATATAACAGTGAATTATATTGCATCATAGGTGAATTGCACATATTCCATGTATATTTTCTATAGTACCTGGCCATGTAGCCGTTCCGTTTTACCATCCAACATGTCCCTGGCAAAGATTACTCATGGCAGATTATCTCTCCCACTCTGCCAGTGACATTCATGAAGAAGGGGAGTGTGTGATTGCCTGTGATGATGCCACACATCAGTGAATGTTGACATGTTCTCTCTTACAACTACACACACGTTATCATTACACTCCTATCTACCCATTATGGTCATCCCACATACAATATCTTTAAGTTTTATTTTTTTCAGTTCACTCAATAGTTTACATATTTGCATGTCAGTAATCACTACATTTTAAGACTTAGATTCAGTTTATGTTTCATTCAAATACTTTATTAATTACAGTGCATCATTTAACTAGTTCAAGTACACACCTTCTAGGTTATGTTGAACTATACACACTTTTTAAAATACTGTTTTCTTTGAGTTAAGTTACCATTGTATGGGATGAGCTGAGGAGTGGATGACTGGTGTAAAGTGGTTGCGAAATCTCCAATGAGGATCCGTGCACATAAAGGACCAGCACGCTGCATTTACTGCTATCCCTGGTGAAAAATAAATATGCTCAGTATAATAAATTTTGGCATGCTTCAGTGTACTTGCAGCCAGACTAATGATCAGTATATTTCGATTGTGTTAATGATTAGTTAACTTGAAGTTTGCTATTTTGGAACAACTACTTTTGTACCAAGTATATTTAAGTTGTAATTTAATTGTAGTAAAGCACAATATGAAGTGCATTTAGTGTACTTTTGTGTGCTAATGTGGAACTTCAAGTGCATTTAGTACACAGACCTGCTGAGTGAGCTCAACATACGGTGGCATTCAGTCAGTTCCTTCCCTGTTGTGTCGAATTCACCCAGGCATCCACGCTCCATGTGGAGCCCAGGCCAGTTCGGGTGCGAGGGAGGTACAGAAGGTGAGAACAGCAGCCAGCCAACCCCTGAAACCAGGGGAACCATGTGGCCACAGTCACGGCATGCTACTAGGCCAGATCTGAGAATGGTAATAAAGGCCAAGCAGAAAAAGAGAAGCAGTCCTGATGGGCCATAGAGTCCATAAGTCCATATGGGGACATGAGGTTGTTAGGATAGTTAGCCCCCAGTAGTACTGTAGGGTCTCCCCTAGCCAAGGAGAGTTTTCAGTGTTCTCCGGTCAGCGAGCGGTAACAGGGCAATAAAAATCTGATGCTTTCCCTCCAATAGAATGTGGAAAAGTTAACATCACTAAAAGACCATCTAGCAACGTGGAAACTACTGTCAAATGTGTTTCCATGGGTTCTGTCTACTGTAGAAAAGGATTACAGGGTCCAGTTCAGAGCTCGAACCCCCCCAGTTAAGAGGTGTGCTCACCACAGTAATCAGCACAGAGCACAGCCTGATGTTTGCACAGGAAGTAAGATCCCTCTTGGACAAAGGGGCCATAGAACATGTACCCCGTTCCCTGAGGGAGGGAGGTTTTACAACCCTCCTTTTATTTCCTGGTCCGCAAAAAAGTGGGGAGTATGCGGCCAATTTTAGATCTGCATAAACTGTACTCTTCGGACTTACAGGTTCAAGATGCTGATGCCCAAACTTATTGTTCCACAGATTCAGTTTGAGGGCTCGTTTGTGACTATAGACCTAAAAGTTGCATATTTTCATATAGAACTATTGCCCAGTCACAGGAAGTTCCTGAGGTTTGCGTTTGGAGGCAATGTATATCAATATCAGGTTCTTTTTTTTGGGCTAGTTTATCCCCTCGCACCTTCACAAAGTACATGGATGTCATTCTGGCTCGATTGTGACTCCAGGGCGTCCGTGTACTAAACTATCTGGATGACTGGTTAATTCTAGCACGATCCAGGGAACTGGCGGTTCAACATCGAGATGTTGTTCTTGCCCACATGAAGAGCTGGGGCTCAGGTTGAATCTAAGAAAAGTATGCTTTCTCTAGTGCAGTGGACAACTTTTCTAGGGGTTATAAGGATTGTACTATGATGAGGGCATTTCTGTCACCAACATGTGTAGGGTCAATCTTATCACATTGAGAAAGATTAAGCTAGATCTCTGCATCCCCTCCAGTCTCTACGTGAGACTGCTTATGGCAGCAGCAGCCAATGTCAAAGTGTTAGACCTATTGCACAGGAGACCATTTCAGTGGTGGCTGAAAAGCTGAGAGTAATCAGTGTCATGTAGTGATGCCGACATGCTCTGAGAATTTGTCCCCGGGATGTGTCCCCGGGTTCTAACCTTGGGTCACACTCTAGGGGTGTCCTTAGCACAACACGGTAATGACAGACACCTCCTTCTCGGGCTGGGGCTTAGCCTTAGACGGCTGTCCAGCTCACAGTCTTTGGAGTGGCCCTTATTTGGAGTGGCATATAAATTGCCTAGAAATGCAGGCCATATTTCTAGTACTGAAATTCTTTCTTCCTCAATTGAGAGGTCACCATGTGTTGACAGACAACACATCAGTGGCCTCATTTATCGACCAACAGGGAGGATTATGTTTGCACCCCCTGTCAGGCAGGTGCAACGAATTCTCCTCAGGGCAGGGGGAACATTTTTGTAAGTGAGTACAACGTACATTCTGGAAACTGGAATGAAAGGGCAGACATCCTGTTAAGGCAGGGGATGAGGCCCAGGGATTTGTGGCTCCATCCCCAAGTGATGGAGTCCATATGGCGGAGTTTTGCCAAGCAGAAGTTGATGCGTTCACATCTGAGGAGACAACACCCTGCCCGCTGTGGTTTGCCCTCACTCCTACTGCATCCTTAAGGGCTAGATGACATGGTGCACATGTGGCCAAGGTCACATCTATATGCTTTTTCCCTGATCGCTCTGCTCCCACAAGTTATAGCAAGAGTTTGCCAAGACTGTCTATGTCTGCTGCTAGTAGAACCTTATTGGCCAGCTTCAATATGGTTCTCAGAGATAATATCTCTGCTAAATTCTACTCCTTCAGAGATTCCCATCCTTATGGATCTACTGTCTCAAGCCAGAGGGCTGATTTATCACCCTCGGCCAGAACTGTGGAAACTTTGGGTCTGGCCCCTGAGGTGCACCAGCCCATCAATTCTGGTCTCACAGCTGAGGTTGTAGAGCCTGTGTTGAATGCTAGAACGCTATCCATGACTAAATTGTATGCGCTCAAGTGGCAACTTTTTGTCTTGTGCTATGAGAAACAACAGCTAGACCCAGCAAACTATGCAATAGCTACAGTCCTGGAGTTCTTACAAGGACGTTTCTCAGCGGGGTTGATTGCTCGTACAATCAGGGTCTATGTGGCCGCCATTTCAGACAGCCATGCCCCTATTGATGGAGCCTTTGTGGGGCAACATCCTTTAACTCCGAGGTTTATGTGTGGTGTCAGGTGGCTGAGGCCCATCTGCAGAGCATACATACCTTCCAGGGACCTTTCTGTGCTATTGGAAGGTCTGCCAGGTGCCATATTTGAGCCCTAAGAGTCAGCTTCTGACTCTAAAGGTAGCTCTTCTGCTGGCCCTGACATCTCTCAAGCGAGTAGGAGCTTTGCAAGCTCTCTATTGCCCTTTCCTACCTTGACTTTACCCCTCGATTAACCAAGGCCTTCCTGTATCCTAAACTGGATTATATTCCTTTGGCTTTATCCAAAGGGTTATCCTTACAGGATGCGTGTGCTGTGGCGGGGTGGTCTACAACACACACATTCATTCAATTTTACAGCCTGGATATACATTTTGGTCCAGGCTTGAGTGTCTTGCAGTGACCTTTGGCTCAGATCTTTTTGACCAGGCCGAATCCTCAGTATGATGGAGTGGGTATTCCCACAGCGTTCAGCTAATGCAACGTGGAATGTCTGGGTAACGCATGTAACCCTGTTCCTTGAGAAGGGAATGGAATGTTGCGTAGATTTGTCATACTGGGGCATGCCTGTGAATTGCATTTTCGCTTCAGATAATAGAGGCTGACGGCACAGTTCACAGTTGTCATTTATATATTACATGACGCACTTAATTGCAATGCCAGCTGATCACGACAAGCCTATAAACAGGCATCATGTTACACAAGCTTCAGATACCGGTCACATGAGAGGTGCTTCCCACAGTGTTCAGCTAATGCAACATCTCATTCCCTTCTCACGGAACAGGATTACACGCGTAACCTAGATGATTTTACCCACAGGCTAAACCTGAGAAAATAGTACACATTTCAGAATTTGTTTTTAAAAAATACAGTGTTTTGAAACCTTGTCAAAAAAAACCAAATGCCTATTAAGACCGAATGCATGATTTGAGGAAGCAGTGTCAAGCAGCAGGAAGCAGCATAATGCAGCATGAAGCAGTGTCTTTCGAGCGGACATTATTGTATTAATTTTTCTCAGCTTTATAACTATCTTACCTCATGTTGTACAAATATAACTGAAACTACTTTTAGATAAAAAAAATCGTAACATTACACTGTCGCTAAAATTTGATCTGTTCACACAAACATCCACGACTAGCTTATAGCTCACTAGCATTACCTACCGCTAGCATAGTTTACGTTTCACGTTTACCGCTTTACATTTATCGCTGGTTTTGTTTAAAAAATAAATAAATAAAAAGCAAATATGTCTGTTGTTTCTCCGGTTCTGAGTACAGATGAGGACTTGCTCGAGCTGCACATGGTGCTGTTGAAACTGGAGGATGTGGAGAAGCAGATCCGCGGCCTATTCAACAAGCAGGCCCAGCTGCCGGAGCGAAGAACTGCATTGGAAACATCTTCTACCACCAAGGTAAGCACGCAGTGTGGTATCAGAACTCCCAGGCCTTCTACGCTGTGTGTTTCTCTGTGCAGGGACCATGCACCTAGGACTTTCCCAGCCGAGGTCTCCGTCACATCGGCGCAGACACGCCTTAGACCTTGGGTGAACAAGCGGCTGGAACCACCACCGGTGTTTGGGATCCCATCCTGGAACCGCTTCGCCTCTCTCTGGCAGACCAGACCAAACACCGTGCTCGCCGGGGACTCCATCGTACGGAACTTCACCTAAAGATAAGGTGCACATACTGTTTTTCTGGTGCTCATGTCTTTGATGTCTCTGCGCAGGTATCCGGGATCCTGAGGAAGGACGAGCGGTTGTGCTGCATGCAGGGGCGAACGACATCAGGCTGAGACAGACGGAGGTTCTGAAGAGGGACTTCGCCACCCTGATCGAGACGGTTTGAAGAAGATCACCCACCGCGAAGATCGTCGTCTCTGGACCTCTTCCCACCTACAGACGTGAAGCTGAAAAGTTCAGGAGACTCCTAGCTTTGAATGATTGGTTAGTTTCTTGGTGTAATGAACAGAATCTGCTGTTTGCTAATAACTGGAATCTGTTCTGGGAGCATCCTAGGTTGTTTCGTCCTGTTGGCCTACACACCAGCAACCTCGGAGCGGAACTGCTGTCGGACAACATCGCCAAGGCGCTACACTCCAAGTGACTGCCTACCGTAAGCAAATATTCCTACAATAACAACTTTCAACATAAGCAACGTTCAATAAATAGTCCAACACCTGTAGTACATACCATATAGACTGTGTCTGTTCCCCGAGCTATACAAATACAAAGAAAATCTCGGAAAGTCTGTCTTAGTAACTTTTTAAAATTAACATAAAACTAAATCACACTGAATGCACATCCAGCACCTTTAATCTGAAGTTAGGACTATTAAACATTAGATCGCTTGTGTATAAGGCTCTTATTGTTAATGAAACCATTACTGATCAAGAATGTAATTTATCCATGTGTTTAACAGAAACTTGGATTAAAACAAACGAGTACATAGCATTAAGTATACAGTTATGTACACCAGCTTTGTTCAACTGGTAGAGGAGGAGGTGTCGCACTCATCCATAGTCAAAATATAGGCGTCACACATAAACCTAGTCATAAATTTAATTCTGTTGAAATTCTTTATATCAATATAAATTATGTAGCCACAAAAAATAAGTCAATTACTCTAATTATTATTTACAGACCCTCAGGGCCATATACTGAATTCCTTAGTGAATTTTAGACTTTATGTCGAACCTGGTTGTTTTTGTAGATAAGGCCTTAATTGTTGGTGATTTTAATATTCATCTTTTCAGCCAATTCATCAACTTGTATACTAGATCCTGTGCCAACATTTTTCCTTAAACAGATTTATCCTGGAGTAATTGAACCACTTTTAGATATTGTCACGATTCCCCCTGTTGGCCAGCTGTGGCACTGCACCATAGCTGGATCTGACGCCCTCTGGTGGCCGAACACTTGCAGTGACTATCCTCAGTGTGCCGGTGGACTCCATTTCCCAGCAGCCACTGCTGGTCACGTGGGTTCACTCAGGGTCACATGGATTCTGGCACCTGTGCCTTGTTTTGGTTAACGAACACTGGGGGTGTATATATAGTGCTAGTAGAGCACATACTTTTTGTCTTTCGTTGTGTGTGTGAGAGAATGCGTTTAAACTCCTGTCACAGTGCTTAGGTATTCAGCCGGAGAAGTAGGCTTTATTCCTCGTTGATGTGCCTGAGAAGCAGGTTTTGTTTTCATGTTTATTAGCTGAAGTATTTTTGTTCCTAGGCCTTTTTCAGGGTATCGTGCTGGTATTTGCTTTATTTGTGTTGACCTGAGAATTTACCCAATAAATCAGCGAAAGCCAGTCTGCGCCTGTTTCCGCCTCATTCAACCCAGCGTGACAGATATAATCATTTCTTCCCTCAGCACTGGCTATATACCTAAATCATTTAAATTAGCAGTTATTAAACCACTGATTAAAAACCTGACCTTGACCCCTCTCAACTATCAAACTATAGACCAATATCAAATCTTCCCTTCATCTCCAAGATCTTAGAAAAGGTTGTAGCAAAGCAGTTATGCTCATATTTTCATAGAAACAACATTCATGAAATGTATCAGTCAGGATTTAGACCTAATCATAGCACAGAGCCAGTGTTAGTTAAAGTAGTAAATGACCTTCTACTGACCTCTGATCAGGGTTGTGTCTCACTGCTTGTGTTACTCGACCTTAGTGCAGCTTTTGATAATATAGATCATACCATTCTCCTTGATAGATTAGAAAATGTTGTTGACATTAAGGGAACAGTCCTCTAATGTCTCAAGTCTTATCTGACCGTGCGTTATCAGTTCATAGATGTAAGTGGAGACTTCTCCACCCATACCAAGGTTAAATTTGGTGTTCCACAAGGTTCTGTTTTAGACCCACTGCTTTTTACCTTATATATGCTACCTCTAGGTCAAATTATTCGTAAACATGGAATTCGTTTCCACTGTTATGCGGATGATACACAGCTGTATGTTTCAGCAAAACCTGAAGACAGACAGCAGACATATAAGAAATAAGAAATATATTGACATTACATGACGCAGAAATATTAGTTTCATGTTTTCGTCACCTCTAGACTAGATTACTGTAATGCCATACTGTCTGGATGTTCCAGTAGAAACATAAACACACTCCAGTTAGTCCAGAATGCTGCTGCTAGGGTCCTAACTAGAACCAAAAAATACGACCACATCACCCCAATCTTATCAAAACTGCATTGGCTCCCAGTAAAATCTCGCATTGATTTTAAAATACTATTACTAACCTATGAAGCACTAAATGGTCTCACGCCACAGTATTTAAGCGATCTTTTGTTCTTCTATGATCCGCCATGCCTACTTAGATTAAAAGAAGCAGCCTATTTGATACCCCGAATATTGAAAGGCTACAGCAGGGGGTAGCGCTTTCACTCATAGAGTCTTCCAATTAGTGTTCGGGACTGAGACACAGTCTCAGTGTTTAAGTCTACTTTAAGTCTTCTCCAATTCCAGACTGCTGGGACTATGGTTTCTTTTAAGCCATACAGATTTCATATAAATCTGATCTCTTTCAGAATATCTGTTGTTATCCAGATGAGGATGGGTTCCCTTCTGAGTCTGGTTCCTCTCAAGGTTCTTCCTCTTAAACATCTTAGGGAGTTTTTCCTTGCCACTGTCGCCACTCAGGGCTTGCTCAGTTGGGATAATTTCGTACCTTTAATATCAGTATACTGTGTTGATATTTCTGTAAAGCTGCTTTGAGACAATGTCTGTTGTAAATAGTGCTATACAAATAAAATTTAATTGAATTGAATTTAATTGAATTTTCGTGTTTAAACATCACAGGGATTAAATATTGCAGTTTGAATAGGTTTCAATGGGGACATTTTTGCCCTTAAGGTCCTCAGTGTAACTATATGTTGTACCTAGTTTAAAATAGATTTATGAAAGAAAATGGGGGTGAAATATTAAAATTCCAATAAAAATAGGCAAATAAAGAGGAATGACACAGGAAAAAAATATTGAACATGCTATCTGAAATTTATTTAATACTTTGTGGAGATGCCTTTGTTTGTAATGGCATCTTCAAGATGTCCATTCTTCTAAACATACTGTCTTTAAAACTTGTTAAACTGGATTCATTGACTGGGCCATTCTAACACCTTGATATTTTTTTTTCTCTGAAACCAATTGAGAGTTTTACTATATTTTGTACCTAGTTTAAAATAGATTTATGAAAGAAAATATTAAAATATTAAAATTCCAAGGGTTAAAGCTCATCTGAATTTTGCCAAAATCACACCTTGATGATCCTCACAATTTTTGGGAGTATTTTCCGTGGATTGATGAGCCGAAAGTGAAACTGTTTGGAAGACAGGGGTCATGTTACATCTGGCATAAAACAAATCCCAGCATTCCATAAAAAGAACATCATACCTACAGTATGTGTGTATGATGGTATGGGGATGCTTTTGCTGCTTGGGCTACTTTCAGTAATTGAGGGAAACATGAATTCTGCTCTGTGCCCAAAAGTAGAAAGTCCAGTCTTCAGTCCATAAGCTGAAACTAAAGTGCAACTGGATTATGCAGCAAGACAATGATCCAAAGCATAGGAGTATGTCCTAGTCCTAGAAGTAAATGAAAGACTGAGCTCTAGTTACCAGAAGCGTTTGGTTTCATTCATTGCTGCTAAAGGTGGCACCAGCAGATTTTAAATTTAAGGGAGCAATTTTTTTTTACATTTGTGATAGGTGTTCATTATTTTCTTCAGTAAAAAAAAATATATATATGAATAAAAACTGTATTGTGTGTTTACTCAGGTTGCCTTTGCCTTGTGTTGTATTTCATTTGAAGATCTAAAACTATTTAATATGAGATATACATAAAAACAGAAGAAATCAGGATGGGGAAAATACTTTTTAACAGCACTGTATGCTACCTCTGTGTAAAATTATTCATAAACATGGTATTAGCATCCACTGTTATGCTGATGACACACAGTTTCAGCAAAGCCAGATGAAAGACAGCAGCTTTATAAAGTTGAGGAATGTGAAAAGGACATTAGACACTAGGTGCTTATTAACTTCCTTCTACTTAATTCTGACAAGTACTTGTCTACATGCAGGTCCACATGCAGGTAGAAGTAAGCTTTCTGATTACATAGTAACTCTGGATGCTCTTTCTGGTTCATCATGTGCAGCACTAAAATACCTTGGTGTGATTATTGATTCCAGTCTTTCATTTGAAGCTCATGTAGATAATATTACTAGAATAACCTTCTTTCATCTCAGAAATATTACTAAGATAAAAATATAATGTCACTACACAGTGCAGGGAAACTACTTCATGCTTTTGTTATCTCTAGGTTGGATTATTGTAATGCCTGTCTGGATGTTATAGTCGGTGCATAAAGAAGTTCCTTCTAGAGTGCAGCAGTGAGAGTGATCACATTCGCATCAACCCTATCCTATCTGCACTGCATTGGCTCCCAATCAAATTTTGCACAGATTACTAAATACTACTATTGACCTATAAAGCACTGAATGGTCACATTCAGTCACACTGAGAATGTGACTGTCAGCAGCAGAACTTCTGCTCTTTTCTGGCATGAGACAAAGCTTTCTCTTACAAAGCTCCCACAGTTTCTTTCTGTTATGAAACAGTCTACCAAATAATGCTCGGGACTCAGAAATACACTCTCGTGTTGAAAGTCTAGGCTGAAAAAAATTGTTTAGTCAAGCCTTTTGCTAATATTCAATTCAATTCAATTTTATTTGTATAGCGCTTTTTACAATAGACATTGTCTCAAAGCAGCTTTACAGAAATATAAACACAGTATACACACAGTAAAAGTGATAAATTATCCCAAACTGAGCAAGACACTGAGTGGCGACAATGGCAAGGAAAAACTCCCTAAGATGTTTTAAGAGGAAGAAAGCTTGAGAGGAACCAGACTCAGAAGGGAACCCTGGTTCCAACAGGGAACATCTGGGTAACAACAGACATTCTTAAAGAGACAATTATTGGTTTAAATGTAATCTGTTTGGCTTTGAAAAGCCTTTGTCCCAGCAGTCTGGATTTGGAGTAGATGAGAGCTCCATCCAGAAGTAGGACATCCGAGACCGATTGTGAAGGTCCGGAGAGCAGAAAGAACCAGGATCTCCAACATCTCCATAAACTCATGTGTAGCTCGGCAGAAGAAGAGAGTGAGAGAAAAGATTGTTAAGACTGCGATTTAGCATGATGGAAAGTCTAGTCAGGGTAGGCTAGAGTGAATAAATACGTTTTAAGTCTAGACTTAAA
>JAFFST010051458.1:10738-21323 GCA_022414735.1 Noturus placidus | reverse complement strand
TGTTTGTTGGCTGGCCACTTTATGTCCCAATATGCCCTCATGACTGTGTTACTTTTTGGTTCTCCCTTTTAGTTATGCATTCATAGGTAGTCTTGCTGGAGTCCCTGCTTGCACTCTGCACACAATGTACCTTGTACTTTACCATTACGTGACAACAAGCATACCTAGTAATCTGTGTTTCTCTCTCTCTCTCTCTCTGTTGAGCTACAAATGCTATGCCTGAGATACCAGTGATCTGAGATCTTTCTGCTCTCCAGACATACTTAATCCATCCTGATGTCATACTTGTAGTTGGAGTTCTCATTGCTTGCTGCTGTTGACAGCCTTAGAAACCATAAATATGGCTTTGGGCTGCAATTGCTATGATAGCTTTAGGATTACAATTGCCACTAACAGTTTTGCAGTCAAGTCTCCATCAGGGAACAGTTGATAGCTTCAGGAAAACACAATTACACAGCTGCACTTTTTGACTAAATAGCACAGAAAGGAATTATTTACAATTGCATTTTCTGGTGTCACCCAAATGAGGAGGGTTCCCTTTTGAATGCGTCAAAAAACGTTCAGTAAGTATATTTCCAATGAGGCTATTCACATGTAATGTTCATCAGACTTTGGTATTAACTCAAGACATCCACACATATAAAGAAATCCAAACATTAAAGTCCATAAATGAAGTTATGTGTAATAAAGAGGAATGACTCAGGGAAAAAAAGTATTGAACATTCTAACTGAAATTTATTTAATACTATGTGGAGATGCCTTTGTTTGTAATGGCATCTTCAAGATGTCCATTCTTCTAAACATACTGTCTTTAAAACTTGTTCAACTGGATTCATTGACTGGGCCTTTCTAACACCTTGATTTTTTTTCTCTGAAACCAATTGAGAGTTTCCTATGCTGTATGCTTTGGATCATTATCCTGCTGGAAGGTCCACCCACTTCTTCATCATCCTGGTAGATGGCAGCAAATTATTCTCAAGAAGCTCCCGGTAAAGAGCTCCATTCACCATTCTTTCAATTATATAAAGTCTGCCAGTACCATGTGATGAAAAACAGCCCCATATCAATATGCTACCAACTCCAAACTTCACTGTTGGTATAGTGTTTTTAGGGTGATGTGTTTCATTTTGCTTTCGTCTGACCAGACTACACTCTCCGAGTATTTCATAGGCTTGTCCAAATGAGTTGCCTTTTCTTTAGTAATGGAGTTTTGTGCATTGTCGATGGTACCTGCTGCCTCCAAGTGTTTCTGGAGCTCTTTCCAAGTGATCCTTGGAACTTGGGCTACTCTTCTGACTATTCTTCTGACTCCCTGGTCAGAAATCATGTAAGGAGTGATGTTGCTTCCACTTGCGCATAATGGCCCCAATGATGCTTCCTGGAAGAGTCAGAAGTTTCGACATACATCTGTATCCGATTCCATCAATATGTTTTGTAACAATAAGATTGCAAAGGCCTTGAGAAAGATCTTTACTTTTACAAATCATGAGATGTTTCTTGTGTGACACCTTGGTAAATAAAAGCCTTTTATTAGACCATCAATTGATTAACCATGCTGATATTAATTTGCAAAGATAGGAGGTATAATTACTTTAAAACTACATACGGATTTCAGCTGGTTCCTTACCTTGCATTGGGGTACTGCTTTTTCTTAGTGTGTACAATACTTTTTTCTTGTGTCATTTCACTTTATTAAATGTAACTTTATTTATGGACATTAATGTTGTGAATTCTTTATATTTCCGGATTTCTTGAGTTACTATTGATGTTTGATGAAAATGTCATGTGAATAACCTCATTGGAATTATATTTATTGACATGTCCAATACTTATTTCCCCCACTGTATCATCTCAGGGAGATTTTTCCTTTGCCACTGTTGCCTCTGTCTTGCTCATTAGGGATACAGTTGTAAATTTAAAACTTACATCAGGAAAGCTGCTTTGTGATAATGTCCAATGTTAAAAGCGCTATACAAATACAATTGAACTGAATTGAATTGAAATAAGAATCACAGATAATTAGTTATTACATTTCACTTGTATATCATTGTTGGATATGACGTTATGAGTGGTGTCATCCACAAACTTGAGGAGCTTGATATTATAGGCGCTGTCATTGATGTTTAGGGAAAAGAGGAGAGAGAGTACACATCCCTGTGTCTGACATGTGCACCAGTGTCTGACAAGTGTCTGAGAAGTGCATCAGTGTCTGTCATGTATTTGCCAAGCCACATAGTAAGCCATATTACTGACTGACAGGAAGACTGTGGTCAATTGGCAAATTTGGAAGATTAACTGATTGAGTTTTTTGTACAGCAGGTCTAGCATGTTCGTCTTAAAGGTTGAGCTGAGGTCAAAAAGATCCTAACAGGTGGTGAGATGCTGGTGAATAAAATATAGGACCGTATTTTACTGGGAACTGAAGGGAATCAGGGAAGTCTTTTTTTTTTTTTTTGTTATAGTTTTGAGGTATCCCATAATGAGTTGCTCAAAGGTCATCATTACTATTGATGTTTGAAGAATGTGTTGTTATTATTAATACTATGGTCTTATTAGTTTGTGTGTTTGATGGTAGATCCAAGAGTCCTGTATTGGCTGATGCTGGACTCCTGTACCCCACTGATGCTCTCACATTGTTATTTAGCTTGTTATTTAGCTATAGACTTATTACAGACCACATATACACCCAGATACATAAATATTTGGACACTGACAAAGCTATTATTGTTTTAATTGTATACTGCAGTATATTGGAAATTAAGTATTTCCTGTAAGTAGTTCCAGTATGAATATGACCCCAAAGTGCACTTTCAGCTTTAACCTAAGGGTACTCAAACAAGAAGGATATGTGTTGTACTTTGCCTACATGAATACACACACACACACACACACACTCTCTCTCTCAATCTCTCTCTCTCTCTCTCTCTCTCTTGAACTATGTTGGACAGTTGTTTGTGTTTCTTATGACTATTTTAACGCTTGCTTTGCAGATTTTGGTTTTTATGTTTAGTTTTAAATAAACATATGTCTAAAAAGTCTTAGTAGAAAATGGTGCAAATACAAGCATGGAAGCCGCTTTAATGAACGATACGATGGCCTATCGTATGCGTGTCACCTATGAGAAGGTTGAGAACAATAATGTAATCAAATCCGGGCAGCCTTTAACCCCGTCAGTTCACGTGTATGTTCTTATCGGTTTTCTTGGCACGCGCACCCCTCTTCCGTAGAAGGACCAACCAGAAAGCATAAGCAGTGTCACCCCACATTATCCGCCATCAGCCCACCGCTCTGCAGCCATTCACGCGCGCGCCGCGTTGGGCCTATGCCAATAAGCGCGACCTTGCTTGTACGCATGCACGCGCTGGAGGCCCCCTTCGAGCTGAACCGGGCACGCGCTTTTTATACTGATCTATAGTAAGTTAGTTAGTTGAGAACTTAATAGCCTATTTTGTGTAAACGTTCTCTTAGTTACCATTAACGAATATAATACTTATTTTCATTGCTGACTGATAAATACACCGTGCAGTGTTTTTGCCCTTAATTGTTTTTACAATAAAAAGAGAGATATTAAACCCGTCTATGATTAAAAAATGTCAATATAGCTCAGGCTCGTAATCTTCATGATTACATGAATCATAACAGCAGAATGTGTGGCCAGTGTGATTGTATTGGCCAGTTTAACATTTGGGTATCTTACATTCTTAGAATAAAGGAATCTTCAAAGGTTTTCTAAGGGTTCGTTGGACAATTGTCCAGGGATAACGTCCAAAAAAGGTTCTACTCGTAACCTTTTCTGGGAAATACTCTGTTGTATGGTTCCACAGAATTCTCAAGGAATGCTACATTAAACTCAGTCGCCCCGCCCACCACACCTAATATCCCGCAGACAAGTCACAACCGTGGAGACGAGACAGGCGCAGCGTCTGAAACGACGTGCAATCACAGACAGCACAGGGTCTGTTCATTCACCAAGCGGCATCATTTTGTAGTCAGAAAGAAGCCTAGTCATGGATTTCGTTGGAAAGGTAAGAAACAATGATTTGCATGTGTGATGTATGCTGTTTAAGGTCTGTTCAGTGGGCGTGGTGGATCGACGTTGCTGCTTCTTCAGTTATCCATTCTGATTATCTTGATGGGATGATGCTTTTTGTCTAGAAGGTGGATTATTAATATTTATATACTTCTTGCAGCATGATAATATTTCAGGTGTGATATACACGACTCTGGGACTGAATAAAGATATACATTTAATGGTTTACTTGAGGGGTTTCCTAACGTAATTGTCTACTCATATGGGACCATTTTAAATATTTGAATTTTAAAATATTTAAACTTAATTTGAAAGCCCTCCTTTATGCATACAGGAATATCAGTCAACCCAAAATGTGTCTCATTTACCTGGCCAAGCTTTGGTCGCAGATAAAAGCAAATATGAAGATTCACAGTTGTGACTATAGAACCAGAGATTTCACTTAATCTACAAGTTTGCTTCTGCCTTCAAAAAGAGTCATTAGAAACCATACCCAAAGAGAAAAAAGCACACAAACTATTTAATTAGAAAAAGCTAGTGGTTGGCTTAGTTATAAAACCTCCATATGTCCATATTTTCATCTAAACATTATTGATCATGAAGACTTAATGAACATGTCATGTCTAATCACTGGCTCTATGTGATATTATATGTAATACTTAGTGTCTGTAATATAAGCTTCATCACTTATGGTACACTTGTAAAACCTTTGCTTTTAGGATGTAGGATCATTTGCTTTGATACTTTGATACAGTTTTAATTTCATCAGCATAATGCTATAAAAACAAATGTATGTACTGATGGCTCACTTGACCAAGATACAGTCCCCTCTGAAACTACTGGCATGGCAAATTCATATTTTTTTGCTGTAGACTGGAGACATTTGGTTTTGAGATCAAAACATGAATATGGGAAGATAGTTAACAATTTCATATTTATTTCCTGGTATTTTTATGTAGATGTGTTAAACAACATAGATCATAGCACATTTTGCATCAACCCAATTTGTAGGTCAGGAAAAATATGGGTAAATGTGCCAGGTGTTTCTTGTTACCCAGGTGTGTCCTGTTAGATTGACTGTTAAAACTTTAAATAGCACTGAACATCTATTCTTGGTTTTAATCTGCAGTTTCTCCTGTGAAGACTGCATTTGTTGTTAAAAAGGATACGCCAATTCGAAGAGTTGTCTATGGGAGAAAAACAAGCCATTTTGAAGCTGAGAATATAGAGAAAATTAATTGCACAAACATTGGGCATAGCTAATGCAATAATTTGGAATTTCCTGAAAAAGAAACAACTGGTGTACTGAGCAACAGACACTAAATGGGTTGGCCAAGGAAAACAGCAGCAGCATTTGATAATATCAGTGAGCTGCAGACAGATATGCAACCAAATATTAAATGTTATTTACTTTAATTTATTTCAAGACTTATCTGTTCCTATACTTTTGCTCACCTAAAAAGGGGGTGGTCTGATACAACATCCAATTTGACACATATACATATAAATACCAGGACATAAAAGCTGAAATCCTAAACTCTCATCTCATATCCATCTTTTTTTTATCTCAAACCCAAATGTCTTTGGTATTGGTATTGCTGTTCCAATAGTTTTGGAGGGGAATGTACTGTATATAGTGCAAGGTGCCAGCTGGTGGGCTTATTTCCTTAAGTATATCCAAGATACAGAGAGTGTTTAAAGTGTTGTAGAATTTCACATGACCTCTCTGGGTCCATGTACGTTTTGTTGGTTTCCTTCCCCCTCCCAAAAACATGACCCTAGTGTGGCTACTTGAAGTGTGAATGAGTGTGTACATAGTTTCTGGTGATGGACTGGTGTCCCATCCAGTGCATATTCCTGACTTGTGCCCATGATCCTGGGATAACATCTTGATCCATGTTCCCATTAAATGTTTTCTTTTTTCCCTTCTTTCTTTACAGTCGATATAAAATGTCTACACACCCCTGTTAAAATGGCAGGTTTTTGTGACGTAAAAAAATGTAACCAAAGATAAAATATGTCAGAACTTTTTCCACCCTCAGTGTGGAATTACAATGTATAAAAATTAAGTGAAAAACATTCAGAAATATTTTACGGAAAATTTAAAACGTTACAATAACCTGGCTGCATAAGGTCACTTGCCATCGGGGGCAACTTGGGGTTCAGTGTCTTGCCCAAGGACACTTTGGCATGTGGAGTCATCCAGGCCGGGAATCGAACCACCAACCCTACGATTGGTGGACAACCCGCTCTACCAACTAAGCCACAGCCATCCCCTCTTCAGTTCTGGCTGAAGAAAAGTTGTAAAGTATGATGCTGCCACCATGCTTCATCATGGGTATGGCATTCTTTTGCTGATGTGCTTTTTTTTTGCACCAAACATACCTTTTTGGAATTATGGAATTATTATACTTTTTGGAATTGGTCTCATCAAACCATAACACATTTTGCCACATGGTTTAGGGTGAGTTAGTTGGGCTTGGATGTTTTTTGTAAGAAAGGGCTTCCCTCTAGCCACCCCACCCTATAGCCCCGACATGTGAACTCATTTAAAGTTGCCATAGGATTTTGGGCAGCATCCCTGGTAAGTTTTTGTCTTGTCCTTTTAGAAATTTTGGAGGGGCATCCTGTTCTTGGTGATGTCACTGTGGTGCTCCATTTTCTCTATTTGTTTATGATGGTCTTCAAAGTGTTCCATGGTACATGTAGTAATGTTTTGGAAATTCTTTTATGCCTCTCTGCTGCTTGAACAAGTGAGATACCATGCATCCTTTGTAAGCTCTTTGCAGACCATGGCTTCAGCAGTCATTTGAAACCAAGACGATGTGAAGTAAAACCTACAGAAACAGCTGGTCTTTATTTGGAGTTAATCAGAATAATTTAATTGATGATTACTTTTGAACATGAGATTGAATGTTATTGGTTCATTCTGAACACAACCATGTCTTTAATTATAAAAGCTTTATTTTAACTTATTTATTGTAATTTTTTATTTTTCTTATTTTTCCCTTAATGTTTATGATTGTTTTTTCACTTAATGTTTATATGTTATAATTTTACATTGAGGGTGGAAAAAGTTGACATGATTTATTTTGGTTTCTTATTTTTTTCTTTCTTTTTACATCACAAAAACCTGCCATTTTAACAGTGGTGTGTAGACTTTTTATATCCATTTATGAGTATATGTTTTTCCATGCATCAGATAATAAGACAAATTGGAGCATAGATATTAGTTAAAAACAAATCTGAATCACACAATAGTTAAAAAAATCACACAATAGTTAAAAAAAAATCTGAAATATACAAAAAAAATTGCAAATATTCCAAGGGTTCTGGATTTTGTCAGCTCTCCCCTTGGACTGAGTGGGATTCACTACCACCTCCTTTATGTCTGATCCAACCAGGTCACTCTACCCTCTTTTTGTCACCAAATACCTTGTATTGTGTTCAATCAATGAACAGTAAGGTTCTTAGGAGGACAATGTGGCACTGTTTTAAAATGGCCACTCACAGGAAAATTGAGTCTCACTCTCTATCTCTCTCTCTCTCTCTCTCTCTCTCTCACACACACACACACACACACACACACACACACACAGAAAGAGACAGAAAGAAGCACGCAGTGACCTGTAAAATGAGAAGGGACTTATCATTTTCTTTTTTGCTGATTAAGTGTGAACATAATAAATTTAGGAAGTTCATTAGAAATAATTGATCGAACAGAAAAAGAAACTGAGCTGTAAAAGTGGTCATGACAACAGTAGTTCTGCCGTACTATTCAAGTACTTCCATTTTTCTCATCTAAACATTTGCTATTGAAAACCACCCCATACATCACTGACATTGAATTATATTGACTTCAAGATCAGTGTTGCTTATAAGGAGCTCAGCTCTTTTCTTGGGGCGGCTGTGGCTCAGTCGGTAGAGCGGGTTGTCCACTAGTCCACTAACCGTGGGGTTGGCGGTTCGAATCCTGGCCCGGGTGATCCCATGCCGAAGTGTCCTTGGGCAAGACACTGAACCCTAAGTTGCCCCCAATGGCAAGCTAGCACCTTGCATGGCAGCTCTGCTACCATTGGTGTGTGAATGTGGTCTCATTAGTAAGTCGCTTGTAAATGTAAAAATGATATTTCTGTAAAGCTGCTTTGAGACAATGTACCATTGTAAAAAAGCGCTATACAAATTGATAATTATTATTATTATTATAACAGATCTTAAATGAAGTCTGTGAGTTTTTCTGGAAAGTTTTTCAATTTGGAAGATCAGATAGACTCAAGACAACCTACCAGGAATTCCTACATATTTATTTTATCTTTTTGTGCATTTCAGAACCATTTCTATACCATTGACACATGGTTAAACTCTGCAGTGGATAAACTATTTGGAGAGAGAGGTTTGTGATTTTTATTTTTATTTTTAATCTCTTTTCATTAGCCTCTACATTCTTAGTTATTAAAATACCTTTTACCTCTGACTTCTAGTGATTTGTTTCTTACCTTTTCTCATTTATTACATCCTTAAATGGTTATATGAACATTAACACAATTAGCATTTGCTGGGCATTCCAAATAATAATACCATCTTTGATTTAGCAGAGCTTTTTTACTGCAGCCAAAATTGCATGAAAAATATCTACCTCATGTATAATGGTACTGCAGAGGATATTAATGTGTTGATATTAATTATATCATACAAATTAATATCCACTGGAAATCCATTATACATGCAAAACAGAGATATATATTTTTCATGCAATTTTGGCTACAGTAAAAAAGCTCTGCTAAGTCAGATATGGAACTCATTTGTAAGTCGCTTTGGATAAAAGCGTCTGCTAAGTGAATAAATGTAAATGTAAATGTAACTATAATTTGAAATGCCCAGCCAAAGCTAAGTGTGTTAAAGTTCATTTAACCATTTAAGTCATATTAATGATACAAATGCAGATGGAATCCCACTTCTGATTCTTGGGGAAAATTGAGTGCCAAGCTCACTGAATGGGTGCTAAAGTAATTTTCCATTTGAGTTCATGCTTTTAGAGTAATTAATATTGATACTCACTAAAAGTGTCACCTTCCTTCTCAAGTGCTGGCCAGAACAAGACCACAGAGGAATACAAATGTCTCAGATCAGTCTAGTGCTTCCAGTTAACCCCAGGATATCTGGCCATTAATTAACATAGCCTCTGGAAAGAAAATCAGCTAATGAAGGACAGACAATGATGTATCCCTATATTGTCATCCATATTAGTAAAAGCTCTCCTCTGTGTATCCCAAAAACAATGACTGCTTATGAAACATTATGAGTTGTGATTCTCAAGTATATCTGATATTTACTGTTGCACAAAAGCATATGATATCAATGTAAAGAACAGAGGACAGGACTACATACTTTGTCTGACCTTGCAAGCTATCTGACCTCCACCAGCTATAGACAAGAAGCTATTGTTTGCAGGTGTGAAAATACAACAGAACCATAGGATCTTGGCAAATCCAAATGAGCTTATGTAAAGCAGAACAAACACTGTAATAATGAATAAAAAATGATTTTTTTGTCTTACTTTCTCAGAAAAAAGAATGTAAAATCAGTTATTTTATAATTCTCATTTAGTTATTGAACATGCATAATTCATGTTTCATTCATAATTCATGAACAGGCCTACATAGCAATGTGTTATACATAACAATGGCTAGATGAATGTATGTTGTTGTAATAATAATGGTATAATTATTTGGACTATGATCTTATTAATGTGTGTTTGATGGTAGATCCAAGAGTACGAGGTTGGCTGCTACTGGACTCCTGCACACCCACTCTGGTCCTCACCTTCATATACCTCCTGATAGTCTACTTGGGACCAAAGTACATGAAAAACAAGACAGCTTACACTCTGAAGAATGTATTGCTATTGTACAACTTTGGTGTCACTATGCTGTCCTTCTACATGCTAGTGGAGGTAAGAGGAAGGGATAGAGCAAAGAATTTAAAATAAATGAAGAATGATAATGCAACTAGCAGCAAGGGAAGTAATAAAATAATAAATACAGAAAGCAAGAGAGAGTGAAAAGGCTGACAATGAGAGTGAAAATGTTTTATATCTTGACCCCACAAGGATAGAAATATCTGACAGTTTTAAGCTTTTGTGGACATTTTTTGCAGCTTCTATTTAAATAACTATAATAGCCAAAATGCTTTTTGGTTACAGAAGTTAAGGTTCTGGTTTGAATTAGGTGTAAGCACAGCATTAATTGGCTGCACTGATAATTATGCCAATGGAAGGTGCTCACACAAGGATAGTAAGACAACATGTAATTATGTCTGAAAAGTGATTTTCTACTTCGAGGATAGAATGACCGCATCACACAAAGTATACACAAACGAGCCAAATTATGCTATGTAGCACATGTAAAGAAGAGAGGAGAGAGACACTGTATAACAGAAAAAAAACCAAAGTGGGGCCTTTCCCTCTTTCTTACATCCTTTTTTATTTTTACTCTGCACTTTCACATGTTCAACGGTCTTTAGCATTTCCAGAGAAAGCTTCAATCTCTCTCTCTC
>JAFFST010051452.1:548-11978 GCA_022414735.1 Noturus placidus | reverse complement strand
CTACGGACACTTTAGACACGCCAATCAGCCTACCATGCATGTCTTTGGACTGGGGGAGGAAACCGGAGTACCCGGAGGAAACCCCCGACACACAGGGAGAACATGCAAACTCCACACACACATGGCCCTGGCGGGACTCGAACCCCGGACCCTGGAGGTGTGAGGCGGACGTGCTTATTATTTTCTCCCCTTAAAACGCACCAAAAATGAACGAAACGCATGTCTTTATTTATTTATTTAGATGAACTACATAAACTACACACAAACAACTTCAGATGAAAGCGTATAGGTTTATTTTATTTATTTGATTTTTTTTTTTTTTTTTAAATTAGCTGTCGGTAAGCACACACGTAGGACTTTTACCATGACAACTACCGGAAGTGGAAGGACCTGATCCCTGATTGGATAGAATCCCGGAAGCGCTACCCTAAGCGTCACGCCGCACCACTTCCTCGCTTTGCCCTTGTGTAGAATATTAGCGTGTTTTCTTATTGAACTTTCCAGTGTTTGTGTTGCGGTGGAAGCAGAGCGTCTCGACATGTCTCTTGCTGCAGAGGCTTTCGTCTCTCAGATAGCAGGTCTGCACATTTCTACCTTTCACCGCTTGACATTTATTTATTTATTTGTGTGTGAGAGTGAGAGTGGCATTGTACACCGTTGCTACCCTCCTGTACAGTGTACCTCCATGCAACACTCATGTAATGCTAGCTGGACGTCCTTGCTGTCTTAAAGTCCTTCCGTGCTGCAGCTGAGTGTCCCGCACATGTTGGTCCAGTGTCTCACAGGGAAAAGGAGACGACGCATGCTCAAAATGTCGCTAAATGACGTCACAATCCGATTTGTTTATGCGTTGAATCGTCACAATCATTTCCAAATCGAAAACGAAGGAAGATTTTCTTGACGCATCGAGCTTAGAGTAGAGGTTTAGCAGAGTATTATTATAGAAAGAATTCGTCAACAAAATGAACAAATCTTTTTTTTTTCTATAGTCATTTCAGCAGAATATGATTCACATGTTACATGTTAAATTCCCCAACACATCTAGCACTTAATAAAATACTAAATAAACTAAAGGCGTATGCAGCCAAGGCCGAATAAGAGAAACAGAAATGATGGATTAATAGCTTAGCTGGTATTCAGGTTATGCAGTCTTAATTCACCTCACCTCCCGATCAAAGTCCTTCTTACATTTACATTTATTCATTTAGCAGACGCTTTTATCCAAAGTGACTTACAGATGAGTGCACACTCACACACCAATGGTAGCAGAGCTGCATGCAAGGTGCTAGCTTGCCATCGGGGGCAACTTAGGGTTCAGTGTCTTGCCCAAGGACACTTCGGCATGGGATCACCCGGGCCGGGATTCGAACCACCAACCTCACGGTTAGTGGATTAGTGGACAACCCGCTCTACCGACTGAGCCACAGACGTCCTTCTTCCTTTTCTCACATCACATTTGTCACGTCTGTTCCCCAGAAACAGAAATAAATGGTAAATGGCGCACTTATATAGCGCTTTTTTATCCAAAGCGCTTGGATCCAAAGCGCTTTACACTGTGTGTCATTCACCCATTCACACACACATTCACACACCAATGGTAGCAGAGCTGCATGCAAGGCGCTAACTTGCCATCGGAGGCAACTTAGGGTTCAGTGTCTTGCCCACGGACACTTCGGCATGGGATCACCCGGCCCGGGATTCAAACCACCAACCCTACGATTAGTGGATTAGTGGACAACCCACTCTACCGACTGAGCCACAGCCGCCTACAGCCGACTAAATGATTAGTCCACGTCTCGAGTCTTCGTGTTCGTAGTGGTTCGTTCATCACGTGACCGCCCCGTAGGCTGAATGCACTGGGGCTGTGACGTAATGAACGAATGACTCGGACCCGAAGACTCGAGATGTGAACTAATCATGTCTGTTTCCTGTAGAGAACCTATAGGGATGTTGCAGTGCATGTGAGTTAAAAAAATGAACAACTCACTCTCTTGAGACAACTCGTTGTTCCAGACTCATTAAAGATTCTTTCAAAATGAACGACACATCACTATTATCCATGCACTGTGTCAGATCAGAGATCTGCAGGAGGTTTATGGCAAAACTTCTTTTAAGATTATTTTCTGAATTCGTATCATTGTACACCCATCAATTGATTGACCTCTAGTGTGTAGTACACAATACACAGTTAAAAGACAGCTTTGATGAGAATTATGAATTCTCATGCAGACTAATTTTTGAGTATGGATGTGTTGTAGGTATACTTGTCTTTAAACATGCATGTAGTTTTTAATCGTTTGTATGATGTGGTGCCTTTCTTGCAGCTGCAGAGCCATGGCCGGAAAACGCCACGCTCTACCAGCCTTTGAGGGGTAGGTCAGACATTCAGTTTAATCCTCAGTGCAGCAGTTTAGCACATTTGCCCTCAGCTTGATATTGTGTTGTTTTTTTTTTATTCTTCCGCAGAGGATCAAATCCTCCTGTCTGATTGTGCATCATCCTTGGCAGTTCAGGTAAATGGAACCTGGATGGAAACACAAATGCACTGATATCACATGATACATTTACGGAGTTTCCCTGCTGCATTTGATTAAATACCTGTTTATGCAATGAAAAGTTTGTCTGTCCTTTAGGCTTACCTCAGGATGTTGGGTCTGCCGGTGCGAGTACGTTGCCGTGCTAATGCTGAATACATGTCACCTTCAGGTAACACTCACGATCTCATTTTATTCAGGCTGGAGTCAATTTAAATATAACCTACTCAATTAGGGATAATGTTTAATTTACAGACTATAATCCAGAATCCAATTTTATTATTGTTTTCGCTGTTGTTCAGGACTTGTGTGAATCAGACACATGATGCCATTTATTTGGAAAGTGTTCTGGTTGTTTTAGAGCAGAAGGTTGTTCACACTATTAACAAATTCAGAAAATCAATCTTAAAGCTTGTAACGTGAACGTAACCTAATACACAGACTGTAGTGATTGCACATAAAGAGCAAAAGGATTGATTTGATCTGACGGATTAAAAAAAAAAAACAACTTTTTAGGGAAAGTTCCTTTCATCCACGTCGGTAATCAGGTTGTATCAGAGCTGGGGCCGATCGTGCAGTTCACAAGAGCCAAGGTATGACCATGTGAGAATTATTATCATTATTATTATTGTTGTTAATTTTATGACTAAATTCCAATTCTGTTCAAATACCAAACTTTTGCAATTTTGAAAGTCAGCATTATATTTTTGCATAATTTTAAGAGTGTTCTCTTTTGCTTCCCCGCTGCATTAACGCAGGGCCACTCTCTGAGTGACAGTCTGGATGATGTGCAGAGAGCAGAGATGAAAGCTTACATGGAACTGGTCAACAACATGCTGCTCACAGCGGAGGTGCAGGAGAGAACCCCCCCCCCCCCCCCACCACCCCAATATTAACCATGGTTCAGTCATGTTTATGATATCTCCTGTGTGTCTGTGTTTTATTGAACTTCATATTGTATGTTTTATTTCTTCTTCTCTAGTTGTATATTCAGTGGTGTGATCAAAAGACAGCTGCAGAGGTAAAGTTATGAACATGTGCATATATAAATGTTACGTTTTAATCATGCAGATACTGAGTAGATTATCGTATATAGAATATGGATAGAAATGCTGCAGAAATGAAAGACAATATGGTGGTGTTATACAGTGGCACCCTTATACAATATTGGCACCCTTGGTAAATATGAGCAAAGAAGGCTGTGAAAAATTGTCTTTATTCTACTCTCATGGACATCAAACAATTGCAAACACAACACTGGTTTATACAAAAACAAAATTCTTTGTTAAAAATATGAGAGAAATATATTCCCACTGATATTTTACATTTTTTAGTACACCTGGGTGAATAGGAACAGGAAACCATGACTTCCTGTTTCACAGGGATATAAATATGAGGCCAGATTCACTTAGTCATTCATAACATGAGTAAGACCAAGGAATATAGCTGCGATGTGCGGCAAAAGGTTGCTGAGCTTCACAAAATGGGAAGTGACTATAAGAAAATAGCACAAGTATTGAAAATGCCCATTTCCACCATTAAAGCAATAATTAAGAAGTTATGAATCAACAATTAATTAAGCAATAATTAACCTGGAATTGGATGCGTGTCTATATCGTCTCAACACACTGTGAAGAGAATGGTTTGAGTGGCCAAAAAATCTCCAAGGATCACAGCTTGAGAATTGCAGAAGGTAGTTGGCCAGAAAGTCTCCATAACGACAATCTGAGGTCACCTACATCACCACAAGTTGTTTGGAAGGGTTTTCAAGAAAAAAGCCTCCACTCTCCTCCAAAAACAAACTCTAGGGACTTCGGTTTGCAAGACACTACTGGAACTTCAAATGGGATCGGGTTCTATGGTCAAATTAAACCAAAATAGAGCTTTTTGTCAATAAACACCAGAGGTGGTTTTGGCGCACACAGAGAGGTAGCCATATGGCTCTTTAGTTTTTTGAGGCTGTTTTTCTGCCAGAGGACCTGAACATTTTGTTAGGATACATGGCATCATGGACTCAAATATCAACAGATATTAAATGAAAACCTGACTGTCTCTGCCAGAAAGCTTAAAATGGGCCATGGTTGGATCTTCCAGCAGGACAACGTTCCAAAACATACATCAAAATCAACACACAAATGGTTTACTGACCACAAAATCAAGGTCGTGCCCCTGACCTGGAAATGTGAAGGACCTGGAGAGATTCTGTACGGAGGAATGGTCTCTCATCCCTTGCCATGTATTCTCCAACCTCATCAGGCATTATAGGAAAAGACTCAGGGCTGTTATCTTGGCAGAGGGACGTAGCACAAAGTATTGACTAAATAGGTGCCAATAATCGTTGCACACACCTATATTTAACAAAGATATCTATTGGATAAACCTGTGTTGTGTTTGCAAAAGGTTAAACAATATCAACAATTTTTCACAGCTTTCTTTACTTATATTTACCAAGGATGCCAGTTTTAGTGGAGGGCACTGTACATGTTATATGATGGTGGTCCTGAGTGTTCCTGGGTGTTCCACCTCCTTGTAGTGTTTCTGAGGTGAGGTGAGACTATGGTCTCTTTGGTCTGTTAAAAACAAAAATGGAAGCGCCACTAATTATTAAAGGTGAAAAAGTTGATTTCTTTTATTCCTTGCTTGTACAAATGACCTGAAAGATATAAAGGTAGAACATGATGCAACACAACAGTGGATTAAACCGTGGCTTTAGGAAATGTTTACTATGTTGAGAAAACCCGTTTGGGAAAACTAAAGTGTGTGTGTTTTTTTTGTTTAGATCACGAGGCCGCGCTACTGCAGTCCGTACTCTTGGCCTCTGAATCACATTCTGGCCTATCAGAAGCAGTGGGAGGTCCGGAGGAAGATTAACGCTATCGGGTGGTCAGGAAAGAGTCTCGAACAGGTCGGTATGAAGTCAGTGTGGCTTGGAATTTCTGTAGTGTAGTTCCTTTACTGAATTTGTTTTATGTGTGTGTTCTCTCAGGTATACGAGGATGTTAGTCAGTGTTGTCAGGCTCTCTCACAGCGACTCGGAACCCAGCCTTTCTTCTTCAATAAACAGTACGCAACGTACACACATTGTATTCATACACTGTATACACACACTGACACAAAGATATGATGGTTTACCTACAAAAAAATTGCAATTCCGGCTTAAGACAAATAAGACTTGAAATATTCTGGCAGGTTCCATACATGACCTTGTTTATGTTTAAAGCGCTCACCATAGAGATGGTCAAGAATGGGACTTCTCGTCTGCTTTCAGTCAGGTGTAAAGTTGTAGTGGAAATCCAGTTTATGACCAGGTCTTAAAGCTACACCCAATAGGTTACAACTGACGATCAGGCTTCAGCACTGTTTACGGCAACCACTCTGTGAACACTAATAGTTAATTCTATTAGAATGTAAATTCTAAAAATACATTTAATGCAGAAATTATTAAAAACGGACACAGATTCTTTAGATTTTTTTTTACTGCTCAAAATGCATCTCATGAATGTTGACCCACCCCCAAATATCACTTATATTATACTAAAAAGTAAAGAGTGCCACATGTAACAATACCATGAGTAAAGTCTAAAATATATAATGTTGACAAATTATATTAAAAAAAAAAATATTTCTGAAGAAAACAGCAATATTCTTGACATAAAATATGCAGTGTAGGACAGTTCGAAGATGTAAAAGATTCTGGAGATAAAAGTTTTCAATAAAAGGTCAAATAAAAGGGTGAGATTTTCTGCAAAAATATTGTGAAGCTGTGATTTATATCTAATAATAATAATAACAAACACACGTTGTTTGAAACTCTTGAAGGCCGACTGAACTGGATGCGCTGGTGTTTGGACACCTCTTCACAATTCTGACCACGCGCCTCACCACCGACGAGCTCAGCGAGAAGATCAAGTCCTTCAGCAACCTGCTGTCCTTCTGCAGAAGAATCGAACAGGCTTATTTTGAGTCGCAGGACAGAGACAGCCAATCAGGGGCCTTGGATTACTCAAAAGGCCCCTCCCTTATGTGAGGCCCTGCCTCCTTGTCTTCCTTTTAACCACTGATCTGAAGTCATGTGAGAAAGTGATGACTGCTCCTGAGGCATCGTACCATGATGAATCTATTGCACGCACAGATTAGTGGAAGAGAGGAGGTCAGATCAATCAGACACACCCGACGTTCCTCTGTGTTTAAAAATAATCCGATATTCTTTCCATCGATCTATATATTATCCCTGATCACGTAAGCAGGTCAGAATATACAATAGTATAGATCAAGATTGAAATATCTATTAGGTGTGATGTTCTTTTGACATACAAATTCTATACCCCTCAGGGGTTTGTCTCTGATCTTGTGTGTATCTAAACAGTATGTTTGAAAGAGCACTGTAATTCCTACATTATTCATTCTTTGAAGAGATACATACCTCGAATTAAAGCTGACATCCTGCACATGAACATCCTTGTATTTATGTCATTTTAAATCCAAAGCACTGGAGTCCAGAACTGAAAGAGTCCACTTAATTACATAACTCAGTTCCATTTAATTTGTAAAACACTTTTAACAATGGATATTGTTTCAAAGCAGCATTACAGAATCATAAAATCTGTATCCTGTGTTTAAAAGTGTGTGAATTTATCCCTATTGAGCAAGCCGGTGGCGAAGGAGACAAGGAAAAACTCCCTAAGATGATATGAGGAAGAAACCTTGAGAGGAACCAGACTCATTTACATTTACATTTTATGGCATTTGGCGGACACCCTTCTCCAGAGCGACTTGCATTTATCTCATTTATACACCTGAGCAACTGAGGGTTAAGGGCCCAACAGTGGTAGCTTGGCAGTGCTGGGGCTTGAACTCCTGACCTTCAGATCAGAAACCCAGAGCCTTTAACCACTGATCCACCACAGACTCAGAAGGGTAAAATCCTCACATCCTCATCTGGGTAAATACGGATAGTGGACAGTAAAGGAACGTTTACTTTCCACTAAAGGAGTCCACTGCTCACTAAAGGAGACTTGAGTGCAAAATTGTATGTAGAAATTTCTGTCCTAAGGCCATAGCAGCAACCGTAGTTCCAGCAACCACAGCAAGAATAAAGCTCTGTTTATTTATTTATTATTATTTCAGAAGTGCCTGGCAATTCTGACTTTATGATCTGAATTAAATGACACGGTACATTGATAGTTCTTGAAAATAGTCATGGTAGTTGTACTAAACATCCAGTAGATGACAGTGTTGCTTTGGAGTGTCTGGTAGAAGTTGAGAACACATGGTAGAAACCGCGAAGAAGCAAACTTTCACTGCTTTGTAAAAAAGTTTTACAACATTGACTACCTGAATAAAATGTAAATCTGTTTAGTCCTCATTATGGGTTTTATTTTGTACTCTTATATCCCTTTTTAAATAGATAATTTCAGTTTGTTTTGATGTAAATAAAACAACACTGCTCTAATGAGGTTGTTCACAAATGAGTTGGATCACTGTGTCGGATCTGGGCTCTTAATTAATTTAATTTAATTTATCAATTTGTATAGCGCTTTTTACAATGGTACATTGTCTCAAAGCAGCTTTACAGAAATATCATTTTTAGATTTTTTTTACATTTACAAGCGACTTATTAATGAGTCCACACTCACACACCAATGGTAGCAGAGCTGCATGCAAGGTGCTAGCTTGCCATTGGGCGCAACTTAGGGTTCAGTGTCTTGCCCAAGGACACTTCGGCATGGGATCACCCGGGCCGGGATTCGAACCACCAACCCCACGATTAGTGGATTAGTGGACAACCCGCTCTACCGACTGAGCCACAGCCGCCCAAGACACTTAAAGACAAACAAAAGATATGAGAGTGTGCGTATACACAATATATACAATCAGTCAATAGTATGTTAAATTGCTCATTGATTCATATGAAAAAAACTGTCCAGGTGAGTGAAAATGGAGACATACATTTGTCAGGAATTCTAAAATGTATACCCAAGCCCAGGCTGACCCACTGTGAGAGCAACACTGTTTAGTATCATGGCCCACATCATGAATATTATATTAAAATGGTTCAAATGAAACCATGAAATTCATAAGTTCAGCTTGAAGCTTTGGCACTCACTCCTTGTTAGGATAGTGGCCAGTGTCTCTGCCTGTCAATTATACCAGGTTAATAAAGTAGCCTACTGAAGATCTATACATTTTATTTCTTATGCAGCAACATACACTCTTTTATACTTCCAGAACATTTTTAGGAAGCAGTGAATTAGGAATGAAGCAAATCCACCAACCTGAAACGGCTCACTTCAGTGTCCAGAGCTTTAAGCTTTTAAGCATGTTTCATCTTTCAAAAAACCCTCCAACTTCACAGTGCAATAAAAGCTATTTCCGAGTTGTTATCTGTTCTAATCATGTATCAAGCACTCGTTTTGTTGCACACACCAGCTGCAGACATGTTTGTTTGTACCCCTGCTTCTGTGCGGTTACTTGAAGGAATGTCGGCATCTAGTTTTAATTCCATTGAGCGTATTAAAGAACTGAAGTAATTTATAGGTAGCAAATAGGAAATGTTATGTGTAAAAAAAGAAGAGGAGAAAAGATTGGAGCTCTGCTTTTGAGTTAGAAATTGGGGGGGGTGGGACATGAATGCTTCCATGTTTGTTTTTTGTTATCAACGAGTTAGCCAGCTAACAGTGATGAGTGATGTATATTTTGCTCCTCAAAACATCAAACAGTATATCTAGTGTTATAGATGTAACTAGTGAATATGTCTGTATGTTGATTAATTTAAAGTATCATTTATCTTAAAGGTAAGGAAGTGCTACTTTGTTTAGTCCTGATGCTGCGCCCATCCATGTTAATTTGACGTCGCTCCCAATACTCCCAAAACTACCCCGAGTTCCAGCCGTCCATATGGTGTAAAAGAAATCGTAATTAATCAGACCAGGCCACCTTCTTGCAGTTCTCCATGATTCAGTTCTGATGCTTACGTGCCCATTGTAGGTGCTTTTGGCGGTGGACAGGGGTCATCATGGGCACTCTGACCCATCTGCAGCTACGCATCCCCATATGCAGCAAGTAATGGACTGTGTGTTCTGACACCTTCTATCATAGCCAACATTAACCTTTTCAGCAGTTTGTGCAACAGTAGGTCTTCTGTGGAATTGGACCAGATGGGCTAGCCTTCACTCCCCACACGCATCAGTGAGCCTTGGGCGCCCATGACACTGTCAGCAGTTCAGCGTTTATCCTTGCTTGGACCTTTTTTGGTAGGTATTAACCACTGCATACCAGGGACACCCCACAAGACCTGCCGTTTTGGAGATGCTCTGACCCAGTCGTCTAGCCATCACAATTTGGCCCTTGTCAGAATCACTTAAATCCTTACACTTGCCCATTTTTCCTGCTTCAAACACATCAACTTCGAGAACTGACTGTTCACTTGCTGCATAATATATCCCACCCCTTGACAGATGCCACTGTAACCAGATAGTCAATGTTATTCACTTCACCTGTCAGTGGTTTTAATGTTATAGCTGATCTGTGTATTTCGAGTGTTCGCTAAGGTCATACAGTAAATGTATTACAAAATTTAGCTACTGTTAGCTGCCTTGGTTTATGCCATCATTTCATTCTGTGCGGCTGTGGCTCAGGTGTAGAGCGGTTTGTCCACTAATCATAGGGTTGGTGGTTCGATTCCCGGCCCACATGACCCCACATGACACTCACATGTAGAGCATGTGGTTTTATTTAATAGTTGGATCGAGGTCATAAAAATTAGCCAGTAAAAATAAATAAATAAAAGCAAATGAAAAGGGTAATGTAATATATTTTTGTCCACTAACGCTGTGTGCTCTGTTCCATCTCACTTTGTACATGAAGCTCACCTTTTGTATTTCACCTAAAACTCTTCGTCCATGGGCGTATCCACGCACTCTGGGGGTCGTGACCCCCCCCCCCCCATGTTGAGGAAATACCAATCTGTCCCCCCCAATATACAGGGACCCCCAATGTCCAAGCGCTTGGACCCCCCAATGTCCATACCATGGTTACGCCCTTGTCTTCGTCTCATAGTAGTATGTTGCTGTGTGGGTCGGCAGCACCAATAAGGCAAGTTTTTTTTAGGTGTCTTCCGTGGGCTTCAGGCCTTTTGGTGTTGCTGAACTTGCCAGTACATTCCTTCTCTTTATGTACATTGATTTGGCCACTCCTAAAGGTTCTGCTATATCTCTGATAGGTCCTTTTTATTTTCAGCCTAATGATGGCCTTCTTCAATTACATCGACACCTCTTTGGACCACATAGCGAGAGTTCCCAGGAACAGCTATCAAATCCAAATTCAACACTTGGGATATACTCCAGACGTTTTACGTAAAGCATTTAGCCAAACACGTGAAGAGCAGCTGCAGAATTGGGATCTAAAAAAAGCAGTTGTAACACCATACTGAATTTTCCCATAAAGTTTCCCCTAAAGACCGATCCCCGGTCTTCTGCGAGGCCAGTCGCACGTAGGTGTAGAGCATTGATGAGCCAATAGAAAGCGAGGAAAATCCGGGAGGCGGGTCGGCGAACCCAGCGCAAAAATCTTGGTCCGAATCCCACCTTGGCTAAAATGTTATTTAAAAAAAAACTTGAATTTAATGACGAATCCATAAAAATATGATAAACATATGAAAACAATATGATGTCAGAAATATAAAAGTAATTTACCAAGAATTGATGGGAACATTGTCATTAGTAGTTACCATTTCAAATATTTAGATATTTATATTTAAAATGAACACACCACACAACATTTTGATGTTTTGATCATGTTTTAGTTTATTTGTATTATATTATCTGGTACATATTGTAACTATGTATCTTTTATAAAAAGAGGCATTGTCAACATTTACTATTTCGATACAATTTCA
>JAFFST010051450.1:59237-90077 GCA_022414735.1 Noturus placidus | reverse complement strand
TATATATATATATATATATATATATATATATACAGAGAGAGAGAAAGAGACCACCTGCTGTACCACTGCCAAGACTGTAACATGGGTTTAAAAGGAAATAACAATAAATGTGTGTGTGTATGTATGCACACGCACATGTGTTTTGTGCAGGTCATTCGGTGTGGTCCTATGGGAGATCAGTACGTTAGCCGAGCAGCCGTATCAGGGCCTCTCCAATGAGCAGGTGCTCAAATTCGTCATGGATGGAGGATATCTGGATCGGCCGGAGAACTGTGCTGAGAGGATGTATGTTAAAAAAAACAACCCACAAACACAGATCCAGGCTCCTGCCTTCAAACACCAAAAAACACTGATCCAAGCTCCTCCCATCAAACACTGATCCAAGATCCTCCCATCAAACACTGATCCAAGCTCCTCCCATCAAACACTGATCCAAGCTCCTCCCATCAAACACTGATCCAGGCTCCTCCCATCAAACACTGATCCATGTTCCATCCATCAAACACCAACAAACACTGATCCAAGCTCCTCCCATCAAATTCCAACAAACACTGATCCAAGCTCCTCTCATCAAATTCCAACAAATACTGATCCAGTCTCCTCCCAACAAACACTGATCCAAGCTCCACCCATCAAACAATAACAAACACAGATCCAGGCTCCTCCCTTCAAACACCAAAAAACACTGATCCAAGCTCCTCCCATCAAACACTGTTCCAAGCTCCCCCCATCAAACACTGATCCAAGCTCCTCCCATCAAACACTGATCCAGGCTCCTCCCAACAAACACTGATCCAAGCTCCTCCCAACAAACACTGATCCAAGCTCCTCCCATCAAATTCCAACAAACACTGATCCAAGCTCCTCCCATCAAATTCCAACAAACACTGATCCAAACTCCTCCCATCAAATTCCAACAAACACTGATCCAAACTCCTTCCATCAAATTCCAACAAACACTGATCCAAGCTCCTCCCGACAAACACTGATCCAAGCTCCACCCATCAAACAATAACAAACACTGATTCAGGCTCCTCCCATCATACACCAATAAATACAGTCCAAGAGATTTTTGGTGTGTGATTTTATGCATGATCAATCTCTCTCAGGCACAACCTGATGCAGATGTGCTGGCAGTACAACCCGAAGATGCGACCCACCTTCATTGAGATCATTGAGATGATGAAGGATGACCTCCATCCATCGTTCCAGGAGCTCTCATTCTTCTATAGCGAGGAGAACAAACCTCCCGAAACAGAGGAGTTTGACATGGACTTTGAGAACATGGAGAGCATCCCACTGGACCCATCGTCATACAACCAGAGGGAGGAAGGGAGCTTCAGCCGAGACAGTGGCCCCTACGACGAGCACGTGCCCTACACGCACATGAACGGGGGCAAGAAAAATGGCCGAATCCTCACGCTGCCTCGCTCCAGTCCTTCATAACGTTTCCTCATCGCGCTGCTCAGTTTTTCTTTACCTGTTTGTTTTTCTTAGTTTTTAATCGTAATATTTTTTCAGAGGCCCTTAAAAACAGATCTCAGGTCTTTTTTTATTTTTTTGGACTTCCTGCTGTGGCGACGTGGTTGCAAAACATCTTTTCTCCAGATTCATTCACGCAGTTCGCTTACGTCGCCTTTCATTTTGCCAAGTTTCCTGGTCGATGGAGAAATAATAATAAAAAAAAAAAAACTGTGAATATGAACCTCTGAAAACCAGACAGCTGCTTCAGCTAAACCTCTTTTCCCACATATTTCGTCTTGCTTTTTGTTTTCTTTTTTAAAATAATTTTCTGATTTTCAGATCGTGGCCTTTATTGAGTGGCCTACAAAACAAAAAGAATATCCATTTCCTCGGAACAATGACTTTAAAGACTGTATCCGGAGGACTTATGAACGAGGGATGACATGGACTATTCTAAGAACAAACATCGTCTTCGCGCTAAGGAGTATTTTACTTCTGGAGCATCCTTGATCCTTTTCGCCGATCCACTCTGATGTTTGGTGAATGCGTTTTTAATTTATTGGCTTTTTCTTCCTCCTCTTTCTTAGTTTTTGCTCGCATCCTTTTTTATGACTGAAGGATATTTAAAACAGTTAAGGATTGGACAGGGGCGTTTCCTCAAGACTGACCAAAAAGCTGCTGCTTTGATATCTAATGGGTATAAATATATAATATATACGATATATAGAATATTGATGGGATGTCAATATTATTTATTTTTATTTATATATATATATATATATATATATATATATATATATAAATAGAGGCAACATTGAAAATTTTGTACATAGTTCGGTTTTTTTTATGTCTTCAACAGATATCATATTTTTCAAGAATGAGTCTTTTTTATTTAAAACAGTCACTCACCCAATCAACAGAATCTCACTACTCAACACTCACACAGCAAAATACCTGTAATTAGTAACATAACATGTAGGGGGCGCTAATTAAAGCAGGAGAGACAGTGAGACCTCAGATTGTTAACAATGTAACCCTGTTTTTCACCAATATCTGTTTTTGTTATTGGTTTATTTTTGATTCGCTGTATTTTAGGGTTTAGCCTAATATTCAGTTTATGGCAGAAAGTAACTTCAGGGTTTTAAATAGACTTACAAGAAGTCTCTGAAAGAGACAATGTTGTGTTGAATGTTCTTTAAAAAATAAAAATAAAAAACTGCAACAAGGTGGCAGCATCGTAAGAGCACTACATCCAAAATCGCTCAATAGTCCGCCACCCGAGGTACATAATGCTTTAGAAAGTATTGCTAACTAGCGAAACATTTCAACATAACAGCGCAACATACTACACAATAGTATCAACACACGTTACATCATTGTGTATTATCTTCACTTTATCCATACGTCAACTTATTACCTCAGACAAAATTGTTTTCGTGTTTAGGTGTCAAACATGGGTACTAAATAGTAATAATAACGCTAGGCAGTGTGGTAACGTTTTCTGAGGACTGTGTGGTGTTCATGAGGCTGGATGTTAAAGCATGAGGTTTGATTAAATCATTCAGCATACATCGAGACATTCCAGTGAGCTTCCCAGATTTCTCCATTTAACCAAGATGTCAGTTTGGTGTGAAAAAAAATGTTGATGTTTTGGTTTGTCTTTCTTGTGCAGGAGGACATTAGAATAAGTGATGTCACCTCACCATGGTTCCAGCTGACAGGGAATATCAAACAAAATTTATCATAAACTTTGGAGACTAGATGCATGAGAAAAGACTGCTTTTTCTTTTGTCACCGGATGTTGTAAAGTCGTGTTCAGAAGATTTTTTAAATGCGTTTGTATAGTTTGTGTTGGTGGACGTGTCTTTATTTGTGCTGGTTAAGTAGGTGATACAGGATTGGTGCGTGTAAAGGAATGGCTAACGTAGAAGTTGATAAATGGAACCTAACAGGATATAAAACTGTAATTGAGCATTACTGTTTGTTCTGTAAATTCCTTAAATGCTAACATGGCTAAGAGAAACTACTTGAGTATCCAGACATTAGATTGACTTTTGGATTTTGTGCCCTTCTAACTTCCAAAAAAATGTGACTAATGTGACTAATGTGGCTAGCAAATTAGCAGAGCATTATACACTGATGTAAGAATTACTGAACTTGTTACCTGCAGAAATGCTAAAATATGCTAAGAGAAACTACCATACTACCATAACTAAAAATTAGCAGAGCACTGCACTCTGTAGTCAGAATTAACATTACTATTGATGATCATGAAGTAAATGTAAGCAAACCGATGCTAGCAAAGCATAAAAGCCAGGTAGCATTACTGTTTGAAATGAACGCCTTTCTGTTTGTAGAAATGATAAGGGAAGCGAGCAGACCATAAAACACAATGTCAGAATTAGCATTACATTTGGTACTTATGAAATACTAACTTCCAGGATTGCTAATGTGGCTAAGAGATGCTAGCAAAGCATTAAACCCTGAAGTTAGCATTGTCGTTGGCTTCCATTAACTTTCGCAAACGCTAAGCTTAGCCAAGGCGTTAAGAATGCAGATTTTCTGATATTTCTAACCTTCTAAGTCTAACATAATGTAATATGTTCTTAACAAATCATAGAAATTCTTCACCTCTTTCTAGAGATTATCATCATGAAGGTGTGTGGAATTTTCTTAAACAGGATGACATATCTGTGATGTTTGACATATTTATTTTTATTATATCTAACCCAGGGTACATCTTGATTCAGAAAAATGGCGACGCAGGTATTAAGGCTGAACAGTCAGACTCGGTTTCATAATGCTAGGTTGAGAAATTATTATATTTTTAATAGTTTGGACACAATCTACCTCAGTGATTAACAGAATATAGTCAAGCGGAGGACGTGTTTCTCTCTCTTTCTCTCTACAATGCCTATTGTTTAGCCAACGACATTAAAGGTGAAGTTCGAGGATAGTCCACAACTAGAGTTCCTAACTTTTGTAAGATTAATTTGTGTTTGGGGGGTTCAGAGGGAAAAGATTGTTTGAACGGATCACATCACAATATATTGCACAGATAAAGCCACTGAAATGGGACAAGTTCATCTTAAATCATTCTGTGATTGTTTACGTTCAGTATTTAAAATAATCTGTTATTGTACAACAGAGTCTCTAGAAGAGAGTACAGGGTAGATTGAGCGCCCCCTTTTGAAGTTTAGTCTGTAGTGCTTGTGTGATTACCACTGATAATCATTTCAATGTTTTTCTGCACTGAATAAAGAACAGAAAATGACTTTACTCCAAACTCGCTCATAACGGAAGTCTAGGTTAGTAACGAAGGCTAACTGCACTAGTTACACACACTCAGCAGAGACACCAACAATCTCTGCTACTTCCTTCCCAGCTTGATTAATTTTTTTATGTCTCTATACATGTTTAGTGTGAGGCTGTATGACGGGATTAGATGAATCTACGATGATCATTTTTTATCAGGGATAATGGGAACTAATCGCATGTAGGAGCTAAAGTTGTGAGCGAGGATCTGAATAAACATTGGACCACCCGTGCCATACGATCGGTCTGAGGAATCATTCGAGCCAAGTGATCTCTCACTTTACAGGATCATGCCCAATTTACAAAGAATTGATCCTTAATTCAAATCTCACTTGTTGCTGAAATTGTGGCTGCTTGTTGCGCTTCTTTGTCACATCTTAACGCGTGAGCGTAGGATAATTGATAAGGGTAGGTGCTTAATCCAGTCAAGATACATTTTTTACAAACCATATTTTTGTAGAACATATTCAGATAGTACATGTTCAGTCAAAGTTGTTTTTAAATGAAGCCCTTAAATCATTCCTTTCCACCATGGGACTACTTTTAAAGATGGGAGAAGCATAAACCTGAAAGTGTAAAGTTACCAGAAGTATTTTTATTTTATTACAGTCACATTGGTGTTAAATTTAACTCCCCCAGTACCATGTCTGTAACATTCTAACTTATATACGTGTGTGTGTGTGTGTGTGTGTGTGTGTGTGTGTTTGTGTGTGTATATATATATATATATATATATATATATATGTGTGTATATATGTGTATATGTGTGTGTGTATATACCCACAAGTAGATTTGGAGTAAAGTAGGTTTCTGTTCTTTTCTCAGTGAATGGAAATGTTTAGGTAATTCCTGTTTGGTAATCACACACATGATACATGGAGATTATGTTGCAAAGAGATGGAGTTTTCCTTTCATTTTGTTCAATAAGGATAATTTACTTTCAGTGTAACAACCTCAATAATACCAGTCATTTTATTCACACATCAAACTTTATAAAATAACTTCAAAACTATTTAATAAAACTGTGGAGGTGAGTGCTGAAAGAAAAGTGTCATTTGGACACACAAAGAAATCCAGCATAAGCTTCTTATGCTCTTGGTCTGTTCTGCTCGTGTCAATGAAATCATTTCTCTTGTTTGGACACGATACGAATTCCCCTTGTCATGTCATGAAAATAGTTCCCTTTCTTGTGTGAACTGAATGTGTTTTCCTGTTAAATGTTTATTTGTCTGTTGTTTCATCAGTGTATTTTTCCTTACTGTGAAAATGGAGAGATATTGCTAGCATTGTTCATGGGTTTGTGGGAGATGGACGCTACAAACCTCCCCTTGTGCATGGGTTAGCTCTTAGGACAATCCTGTGTGCCAAAAATGTGGTTTTCATGTTTTATTTTTCTTTAAACAAATGTTTGCTTAAGATGAATTCTCAGGAAGGCTTGAGCATGGGAGGCTCACTTCACTCCCTCAGCCTCTTGATCATGCTAGAAATTCGTCGCGCTCTTGATTTTTTTTTTTGCGGATTCTAGCGACGAAAATGAAGAGCATATGTGGCGCGTCGTGTAGCCTAAAGGCCCTTACCCACAGTGCCTTGCACAGACTTCAAACCAAACCCAGCCATCAGACTCCCCTGGACTTGGAGTGTTCCTCTCAGACAGGGAGAAGAGCCTTGTTTGGGACACTTCTCGGAGTATTAACCCACATCAATGGAGTTTTTTAATGCATAGTCTGAGATAACGGCGAACTTTTAATGGCTTAAACGTTTTTTGTTCATTTTTTTTTCTTCCCCACCCCAACCCCCCCAAACTACTTCTGCTTGGCTCAATATTACTGTATGGGTGTATGTGAATGATATTCATGTTTCCTTTCTTTTTTTTTCTTTTTAGTTTATTTTCCTTGCATTTTGTTTTTAAAACTGAACTTGTCTCTGATGGGAATTGCTGTGGCTTTACTTTAACACAGCAAAGTGATTGATTTTACCATCAGCTTTCACCCCGATTCATCACCGGTCCTAGTGTAGGAGCGCAAGCTATGTAGTAATTGTACCTATTTATAGAAGACATGATGAAAAATAAGTCATTGATAGCAGCAAGTTCCCCACAAACACGCAGCACTTAATGTTAAGATTTTATTTGATTGTTTCTATTTTATTTTTAAAGAAAGCAAGCTGGCAGAGTGACAGGCTGAAGACAAGGCATTGTATGTATTTTAATGTTCTAGAAAAAAAAAAAAAAAAAAAAAGAAGAAAGTATTACATTATTAGAGATGTTCATTTCTATTTTTTTAGCCAAAAACTGGGAGGGGCAAAAATTCAAACTACTTTTTCTGACTGTAAACTTTTTTGCTATTCTTGTACATTATGAAATGAAATTTGCATTAACAGTGTGTGTGTATATAGTCTTTTTTTTTTTTTTTTTTTTTTTTTTTTTTTTTTTTTTTTTTTTTTTTTTTAAGAGGAGAAAAAAAAGGAAAAAGTGGGACATCCTTTTGGTCACCGCAGTCTGGACGTTTCTCACTTTCATGTACAGCCGCCTGTTTGCCATTCATGAACTCATCGCTATCCGTTTCTGAGCATTTTATATCACAGATCTCATCTTTGTATGTATGTCCGTATGTATGTTTCTGTGCTTTGTATGACATGAAATTCTCTCTGTGGTGAGGTGGGAAAACTGATCAAGATTGATGGAGGTTCTTTAAGGTCACATTTGACCTAAAACAAATTTAACAAGCATAACCAAAAAACCAATGGTTTTATGAGGCAAACTTAAAAATTTATAACTAATTGAAATTCACTGCTTTAGTTTAAGATGCTGATGTAGCTACCAAGTAATAACTTTCACCCAGAATATTTAGTGTGGACTATAAACCTGAACTAAACTTTGTGTAGCAGAAGCACTGGAACAACTTTGTGTTGTTTCACCCTTAGGCCCCGCCCACCAAAGTTTAAAGCTGGACCTGTACCAAAAAAGCTGTAAAGTAGCATATATGATTTAAGTTCCACATTAAAATGAATGGTCTAAATGCAGAAAATTGCATATTTTTGACACTGTCCTGATAAATATTCTATATCATGATGGCTATGTTTGCTAACAGTTGCCAGCAAATCCGTAGTGTAGTGCTCCAAACAAAAGTGAACAGAATTTATACAGAAATAGCAATTTATTACTTTAAGCAACAATTAAAATGGTCAGTGTTCTAAAACTACTGTTGATAAATGCTCATGATATTAATATTGTCATAGCACCCACTACTGCTGGTCTTGTTTTAGAAGATTTGGGTATAAATGAGATAATGGAGGAAACGAGTACATGAAATAACATTTGGGGTGAGATTTTCATTACTTGTTAGCTCATTTAGACTAAAGGAAAAAAATGAAAAGCTAACCTTTAAGCCGAATTCCTAGATCTCTAATACATATTTTTAAATCACGATATAAATTAGTTTTTTAAAAATCATAATTTTCTGGACTCTAAACCTCTTTTGACCTCACGGTGTCTCGCCATCTTCTTTTCATCATCAGCCTTGTTCTCCATTATCCCAAATTTCCTCTTCATGCGTCATACTGATAAACCCGTGATGTATGGAATGGTATTTTATGACAACACACACACACACACACACACACACACACACAACCACAACACAAATCGTCAGTCGTGCCATCAACATCGCATTTACTTACACACTCCTGTGTGTTTATGTGTGTATATAAAACCACAATCACAAGCTCCATGACAAAAAAAGCAACTGTATTGGATCAAAATGTGCCATGATTAGCTGAAAGTCCCGCTTTATTTCTTTTGTTGTTGTTGTATTTTCTTCCTCAAGGAGAGCCAAGCAGTTATATGTACAGAAAAATGTTATGTTGAATGATATGAAAATAAATTTTGCTGTGTGTAAATTATTCAACAATTAACTGTTTATATAAAAGATTATGAATTAAGAAAAACTTATTGGAGAAAAAATGCCTTTTCTACAGGCACGGTTTTCCTGTATTTCCTGTTTTCCTCTCTAATGGAACAAATACGAAGATCTATTCTTTTCCAAACAACCGATGAAATCTAAACTAGATCCAAATCCAAATCTGGAGATATTAAGGCTAGCGCCACTCTCCAATGGAAATGCCTTCTGGATGTAATATTGGATATGTAAAGAATAAATCATATTGTGTCACAATGTTACAGTAAAATAATCAACAACAGTGTGGAGTTACTGTTCACACCCTGAAGATGATTCTCCAAAATCATCCTGCACTGTTATTCCTCTTTTACCCCATAATCTGCCAACTATTACAATTTTTCATTTATTAACACATTTTTAATGCATTTGTAGTTACATTTCATGTTGAGGAATGTCCACAAAACAACATAGCTTCTATTCTCACTTGCATCATAGCAGCTATAAACAGTCGTTCCATCACCAGCCTCTCTTTTTATTCTTTCTTTTTATTCTCTCTCTCTCGACTGTTCCACCACAGTCATGATACCAAGACGCCACAACCTGTAACAAAGTGCTTACACAAGACTCCTTCATCAGATGTTGTATAAACATCATCTTACAGAAAACATCACTATTTCAACTAATGTTTTAAAAATATATATACTCAGCAAAAAAACGTCCCTTTTTCAGGAGACTATTTTAAAAACAATTTTGTACAAATCCACAGAGCGGCTGTGGCTCAGTCGGTAGAGCGGGTTGTCCACTAATCCACTAATCGTAGGGTTGGTGGTTCGAATCCCGGCCCGGATGATCCCATGCCGAAGTGTCCTTGGGCAAGACACTGAACCCTAAGTTGCCCCGATGGCAAGCTAGCACCTTGCATGCAGCTCTGCTACCATTGGTGTGTGAGTGTGCTCTCATTTGTAAGTCGCTTTGGATAAAAGCGATGAATAAATGTAAATCCAAATTAGCTTTACAGATCTTTATTGGAAAGGGTTTAAACAATGTTTTTCAATAAACATGCTTGTTCAATGAACCATACATTATCATTGCACATGCACCTGTGGAACAGTCCTTAAGACACTAACAGTTTACAGGCGGTAGGCGATTACAGTCACAGTTACAATAACTTAGGACACTAAAGAGACCTTTCTACTGACTCTGATAAACACCAGAAGAAAGATGCCTAGGGTTCCTGCTCACCTGCATGAACATGCCATAGACCTGATGCGCTCGGAGCAATAAACTGCAATGTCTGCAATGTAAGACGCCTAAAACAGTGCTACAGGGAGACAGGAAGGACAGCCGATCGTCAGCAATGGAAAATTACATGTAACCGTGCAACACCCTCCACCAAATGTCTTATGAGTTGCAAATGTCTTAGTGGAAGAGTGGAGTAACATCTCACAGCAAGAACTGACCAATCTGGTCCAGTCCATGAGGATGAGATGCACTGTAGTACTTAAAGCAGCTGGAGGCTGCTTTAATATTGCCCCCCCCTCGCCCCATTTGTTCAGGGACTCATTGTTCCATTTCTGTTCGTCAAATGTCTATGAAATCTGTTCTGTTTATTTCTCAGTTGTTGAATATTTTTATGTTATTGCAAATATTTACACATGTTAAGAAATTTGCTGGAAATAAAAGCAGCTGAATGTGAGAGGACGTATATTTATGTGCAATGTCCTCTGTACAAGTTGTCGTGAAAGAGCTATTCCTTCCCGGATATTCTCCCTGTGCTTCGGGGGGTTTCTGCGGGCACTCCGGTTTCCTTCCCCATTCCAAAGACATGTTTAAGGCTGATTGGCATTTCCAACTTGTCTGTAGTGTGTGAATGTGTGTGTGATTGTGGCCTGTGATGGGTTGGCACCTCGTCCAGGGTGTCCCCCTACCTCATGCCCCGAGTCCCCTGGGATAAGCTCCAGGCTCCCCGCAGCCCTGTATAGGATAAGCAGTACAGAAAATGGATGAATGGATTCCTAGCCACGGATGGCTGTGGCATTGTTGGGAGTTGAGATTGTGATTTCCAGACAATAGGACCTCTTTTCTGTTGCACCGCACAGGAGTCCCAAATGGCTTGTTACTATAGAAACGGTAACGTATTCAAACGAGCGCGTTAATATAAACCTGTGATTTGCAGCTGCACTACTGTCAGGGTGGCTGTTCTAGAAAATTCATCAACACCTCCTAACCAATCAGAATCCAGAATTCAACAGCACTGTGGTGTACATTGATTGTACTTGATTATTACTGGAAAAACAGGACATTTATGGAGTATCAAGCATTTCATTCGATGATTTAATGATACAATTAAAATGAGAATGTCTTGTTTTTGTATTTTGTTTTCTAGATATATGATCATATTGGTGTCCATAACACTAACAGGCAGGTACAAAAATATCTGCAAGTATCAATTTCAGAGACACTTTATGTCTAGGATGGTCTAGTAAAATTCTTGTTCAAATTTGGATAGGATGTAAGGCAGGTTGGTGTGTAGTGCAGTCAGATGGAAACGAGAAGCTTGTGCAAAGCCACTCACTTCCTTTTTGCCCTGCTGCAGCTGTAAACTGCATACTTACAGTTGATGTAACACATCATTTGGCAGTGAGATCTCACTTGTCTGTTCACACACACACACACACACACACACACACACACACACACATACACACATATGTATACATACAACTGAAATTAAATTGATTAATTGAAGTTCGTTTTTAAGATACTGATGTATATCAGCATCTTTTGGGCACTTCGCCACTTCAGATGAAATTACAGTGTGTGTGTGTGTGTGTGTGTGTGTGTGTGTGTGTAAAATGACTAAGGGAGGAGTTTCTCTGCTTTTTGAGCTCATAAAAGAAGGAAGTCGGAGAGAGAGTTCTGGATTAAAACCTTCATTCTTCACAGTGTGTAACAGACACGACGTATTTATAAAAGATTCTTCCCTTTGACCTACTTTAAAGAGGTGAGTATTATTTTTTGCTTAGTTATGAGCTCTGTACATCATGTACCATCACTACACAAAACAGGATATTATTTTCATTTATAAGGCTGTTGTTCATGCTGACGCTATGAAAAGAAACAAACCCAAAACAAACAAGAATTAGTATAAACATTAAGGGATGAATTGTATGTTTTGTGTGTGTGCACACAGGACAGTATGTACACTGTACTTAAAACATGTGTGGGAAATGTAATTATTCAATACAATAATGCAAGTTGAATCTTTCCGTGTAGTTCATGCACCTCTCTAGCAGTGCTAAACCAATCCAGATATTTTTACTATGTAGTGTCTCAAACTTACTCGTGTACATCAAAGTGTGTGTAGTATAGTTTGTTTGTTCATAAAGCAGCTAAAAGAGCAGCTGAAATCCAAACAGGTCTCATTGAGTGAAAGCAATTTACTGCAAAGCTAACTGACTCGGCTTCATACGTTTAAAACAAGTGCAACATGAGAAATTGAAACTAGTGAAGATTAGAATATCTTGGTTTATGTACAATATGCGGTAGATGGTACGAAGGTTTTTATATTAATGTGCCAGTTCTATTACCTTATTGTTTCTATAGTAACCGTTCATTCACAGGGACTTGGATGGTGGTCGTGCCACGTTAACAGATTAATGTTTTTTTTAAATCGCTGATATGGTGATTTTGTTTTTTAAAGTTCTTAAAAGGAAGGAGTCTCCAGTGCCATCCATGTGCCAGTCGGATGTAAAGCTGTACCTTTAGGTTTTCTGACATTTTCAGGACAGAGCAGTCTATGCTTTGTAGTTTCTTGTTTTTGTTCTGCTTTTTTTTGTCCTGTTAAATTCAAGAGAGAGAGAAAGTGAGGCTGGTGAGGGAGCGACTGTTTATAGCTGCTATAACGCAAGGAAGAACAGGAACTAATATGTTTCTTGGATGTTCCACAACATATAATGTAACTATAAATGGATAAAAAGTGTGTCATTCTTTAATACATTTTAAAAATGTAATTGTAGGGTAACTGTTATGGTGAGAGAGGAATAAACACTTTGGGATGTGCTGTTATTGGAAACAATGCGGTGGTGTTATTTTTATCACCATGAAGTTTATCACTATCATTTTCCAATAACAGCATGTCCTGATGTGTTTTATTTTACTTAGATAACTTACTTAACATACCCATAAGCTTTTTTTCTGGACAGTCGTTATTACTTCACTTTTCTTGTCAAACGGAATTAGAGAAGTGAGCAGAGTTTATCGACTGTGTTGTGAATGAACAGAGTCTCCACGCAGGCGTTTTTTTGTTTTTGATTTTTTTAAATGTAAGTGTTTTCCCACACGCAGCTCCTTCCGTTTGTTGTTTATCGACATTAGGGCCCTAGTCTGATTTCTCTTTTGGTTTCCATTTCTGTGGTGTAGATCATTATCTGCATTGTCTCCTGAGCTTCTGAATATGTGACTTGAGATTAACTGATAATGACTTGGTACATTATTGCTAACACAAAGCCAAAAGTCATGCGTTTGATGATTTTCCCAGTGTCGTCTTATATGAACAGATAATTAATCGAATAGCAAGCAGCTTAATAGCTAGCTACTAAATGTCACATGATTGCAATGACTGCTACAAAACAATTGGTAATAATTTAATATTTTATTTTCACACAGTGCTGCTTTTAATGCCTAATGATCCATATATTTACTCAAAATGCACTGCAAGGGTATGTCTGTTTTAGTTACAGATAGTATCATTTAATAATTGGACATTCCTATGTTCGCAGAGTCCTACTGTATGCTCCCCAGTGCACTATTCTGTTAACACACATTAAGTAAGCTTTTCCAAAGGGTTTATGTAGTCAGGACTCATTTCCCCAGGGCCCTATTAACTTTATTACCTTTTAACCTTAAACACAAAAGATGCATTTAAATGAATAACAACATTAGTTGTTGCATTAGTTTAAAATCCATCCTTCATCCACACTTGAAAATTTATGAACTTGGAAAATGAACTAGGTTGCAGATGCTGAACCCTCAGTTGTGCTGCTCTAAAATAGCTGTTAGTGTACATTCATACATTTATACAGTCCAACTCCATGCATGAACAATAGTGAAATGTATACTCTAAACTGAATAAAATGCCATTCTGTAGCCTATAAAACACAGTAAACACTCATAAAAAACCCCAAAAATGTTACGTGTGAACATGTTGCAGCTCTTACCTATGCTTTATCCAGCTTAAAATCATTATGTGTTCTTTATGTGCCATATCAATCAAACATAGGACCCTGAAAACATAGATACACTCCTGTTTAATAAATCTGAGCAATTTTACACTAACACTAACATGTAGGATGGAGTGAAAAGTATAGGTGTAATTGTACTTTATTAATGTACTTAAGTACTCTTTTGGAAGATTTGTACTTGCACAAGCATGGGCATAACCACGCACTTGTTGGGGGGGTCGTGACCCCCTTAATGTTGAGGAAATACCAATCTGTCCCCCCAATATACAGTAGAAAATATTTTCTATATGTTCCGCTTTAATTTTCCCTGCCAACAGATCTGTCTTTTCTTCATCTATTCTATTTATTTTATTTATCTATTTATTTATGTCTATTCTTTTTAAATATATTCACGTTTTTTAAGGGAAATCGGTGTGTGTCCCCTCCAATTGTACACTTGGTTTGGTCCAGACTCAACACAAGTCCGGTGATGTATTTTAGCAGCTCAGTCTGTAAGAAATGGAGACAGCAGCTTTTATTCAGACAGTAAGTAACTAGACACCTAAATATCTAGGCTAATGTCAGTTCCAGTTTTTGATCATTAACGGTGCATTCACGTGCACTTCCTCCCGTCGAGTTCACTGTGAACCCTCACGCTGTGACAGACTGTTATAAATGCGAGTGAAAGTGAGGACAGTTTGGCGGCGGGGGGTCTAGCGTTGGATCCCCCCAATGTCCATACCATGGTTATATACAAGTATTATTGTACCTTGTGTACAAGTATTGTTGAAATTGAATACATGTACTTTTAGTCAACTACGAAGAAAACTTGCTTTTTACTCCTTTAAGTTTTATTTAGATGTTCATATTACAAATCCCATGAGATTGAACTTTTTTCCTTTATTTCTCTAAGTTACGGATTCATATAGGACGAGACGCTCGCTTTGGCTCCTACATAACAATTAAATGTCAGCTTTTAAAATTCACAATAAGTTGAGTTGACTTTACGTTAGGTAAATTCCATCCATCCGTCCATCCTCAACTTCTTATCTATAATCGGGTCACAGGGGTAGCAGCTCCAGCAAGGGACCCCAAACTTCCCTATCCTGAGCCACATTAGGTAAATTAGCTAGTTAAAATGGTCACTTTTGTAAATTAGTTCCTTAAGTTAGCAACCTAGTTAAGTTTTGTTTTTGTTGATAATGTGCCTTAGCATTCATGACAAATGGGTTATTAATCATTAGCTTTATTCCCATAATTCATTCCTATAACCCATTATTCATTACAAATGGGTTATTAATCATTAGCATCAAGCAGCAAGCTAAATTCTAGGTATGTGTGAGTTATTTTTCTTATGTCTGATCAGTTAGTGAACTGGATAGTAATACAGGAATTTTTAATTGTTGAAAATATTCCCTTTGTAGAACCTTGCCTCCATGCCTGTAATTTTAATTGAGATTTTAATTGAGTACCCAAACGTTTACGTTGTACTGTTTCTCTGTACATTATGCATATAAACAACTAATTAGCTAATTAGCTAGCTTCTCTAGTTATGAGATTTAGTAGCTATTAGCTGCTCATATTGTAGCTATTATTAGCCAGTAGCAATTAGCTACTGAACAGAGCAAAGTTTTAACATTCTCCTGTTGTAGCAACTCCTCTGATGCAGTATTGCTACACTTTCTCAACAGCTGTCACTTTAGCATGAATTCTCCTCTCGACTACTGGTGATATTGTGTCTGTGTACTAGTCCTGTGTTGCCGGAGTTCCCCTTCCTGACTCGGTCCTGGCCACTATGAAGGTGTCGATGCTGTGAGATATGAGCTGGCTTTGGGTTCAAAGAAACAAGTGATGAGTCCTACACTTCAGTCCAAATTTCTTTATCCTGTCCTCATTCTGTCAGCGCGAGACCAAAACACACTCTCCTTCTGCTCCACGTCCTCCTGAGAGCTTTAGCCTCGACATGCATCATTCCTCTCTATATACACTCTCATCCCTGTATGCCTTTCTGTCTGTCTGTCTGTCTGTCTCTCTCTATCTTTCTCCATTTCTTTGTCTCTGTCTGTCTCTCTCTGTCTCTCCTCTATTTTTTTCTCTCTCCCTCTATCTCTATTTCTCTCACTGGATTTTCTCACCTGTCTCTTTTTCTTTTTTCTTTCTCTCTCTCTGCATCATTATTTCTTTATTTCCTTCTTTCTTTCTTTCTTTCTTTCTTTCTTTTTTTCTTTCTCTTCCTGTTTCACTCACAATCTCTGTCTCTCTCTCTGCCTTTGTGTGTGTCTCTCTCCTTCACTCTTCTCTTTCTGTCTTTCTTTCTTTCTTTCTTTCTTTCTCTGTAGTTGTACATCTCTCTCTCTCTCTCTCTCTCGTTTGACTTTCCCTTTCTGTCTCTCTTTCTTTCTTATCTCCCTCTCCCTCTCTCTCGCTTTCCCCTTGCAGGCTGTGGCTCAGTCGGTAGAGCGGGTTGTCCACTAATCCACCAACCGTGGGGTTGGCGGTTCGAATCCCGGCCCGGGTGATCCCATGCCGAAGTGTCCTTGGGCAAGACACTGAACCCTAAGTTGCCCCCAATGGCAAGCTAGCTCCTTGCATGGCAGCTCTGCTACCATTGGTGTGTGAGTGTGCTCTCATTAGTAAGTCGCTTGTAAATGTAAAAATGATATTTCTGTAAAGCTGCTTTGAGACAATGTACCATTGTAAAAAGCGCTATACAAATTGATAAATTATTATTATTATTATTTACATTTATTCATTTAGCAGATGCTTTTATCCAAAGTGACTTACAAATGAGAAAATACAAGCAAAGTATTTCTTCCTTTGACTTCTCTCTCTCTATTCCCCTTGATCTCTCTCTCTCTCTCTCTCTCTCTCTCTTTCTCTGTCTCTCTGTCCCTCCCTCCCTCCCCTTTCATTCTGTCCACCTCAGTTTTGGATCTTTGGATCAGATGTTCACTAAACTCCAGTGGGTTCTAGACTCTGCTGCATGTTGGGGTTATCTGTGTTTCTCTTGTTCTCCTGCTTGAATGTGTTCTCGATGGCTGATTCTCTCCTCAACCACTCCTGGCCGTCCTTTTCCAAGTTCTGGATGAAACGATGGTCTTTTAAAAGAGGTAGAAACCGAACACTATTTATTCCTGCTGCTTTTCTGAGGATTGGGCTTAGATTCAGTTCTTTCTTTTCTTGCTTTGTAAATTAGTTCTTACAGGGCTTTGCCTGTTTTGTTTTTTATAAGATGATGTTGAAATGATCAATTACAACAAATTACATCAATATAATAATACGTTTATAATACTCAGAAGAATAGAAGAATGAACACTTATACAGCAGTTATACAGTGCAGATATTGACTACAGTGCTGCAGGAAGATGATGATTTTACACATTTTGCAGCATTTTTCTGTAGAAACTCTGGTATATTGAATTTCCTTCCTATCTTCAGAGTGCTGCTTTCTGCTGGAGCTTCAAGAAAGCTATCACATGATATGAGATAATCATTGCTAAATTATAATCTAAGTAGTTTTTAACCAGCCTGCCCTTAGTGTGTTTACTTTAGAAGAAAAGCTGAGTGTTTCTCATACTGTACCTAGGTCTTCCGTTTCTAGGAAGCTTATATGACGTTTATGTTCTATATTTGACTTCCGAGCGGCTATTCAGTGCATGAATGTGGTTTTAACCATCAATACACTTCTCATGACTAACACACTGTTACAGCATGTGTTAAAACAGCTTGTGTTAAAACAGCTAAGGATGATGTGACAGCCGTGTGCCTACAGGCATCTCATGATACGAGTGATGAGTACTGAAAGAAGAAGTGGACTTGGGTCTCCCCCTTTGATTTAATCCCACCTTTGACCCAGTTGTATTAAAATGCATCTCTACAGATTGGCGATGTGAAAGCCCCAGACTGGGCAGAATTAACACATAAGTACAGCCAGGAAACCCCACGTTAATATTAACCTAATTATATAAATGATATTATGAAGCATGACAAAGAATTTCCCAACAAACGTTCATCTTGCATTAAAGGTCAAGTCAGTGATTTTTCAGCTGACATTAAAGGTGGGGTCTGGGATTTTTTTTTATCAGACACTAAAGGTGGTGGGCAATAATTTTTAAACTGACATTAATATTGAAGTCAATGACCTTTCACCTGCATTGGTGGACTCAACTATTTTTTTTTAAACCCTCAATGACCGAAACCGGCACCCGTGGATAAAAATGACTGTTATTCTAAAATGTTTCATAACTTTTGAACCACTATTCCAATCTGTATGCTTAAAATCCCGTAAAGTGGAGATTCTCAGCTTTTCAGTTCACATTTGTCTCAGTTGGACATTCAAATGCACTGTAGTGAATGCGGATACGTCCTGGTTACACTATCACATTCTGCAGCATTGATTCGTCAAGGAAACCCATGCAGTTTTTTCCTGAGCCAAACAGAAAACAGCTGGAGCTGCTTAGTCCCACCCCCATGCCAAGATTGGTTCAAACTGTCATTTACTCCACCAATCAACCAATGTTTCTTTGGGAAAATAATAAATATAATAGAATAATATAGGAATAAATGATTATAACTTGCTAAGGGAATGTTAGATGAAGACAAAATTTCATTTGGAAGTCTAAAGCATCCAGGTATAACTTTCTAAAGAAAAACAAATCCTAACTTCAGGAGGTTTTGTCTGAGTTCACAGTAAAAAAATAAAACACCAAATTGTTTCTGTTTCAAGTTTTTCTAAAAATTCTGGATAATTCATCCATTCTCAGACAAAACAATTTTTAATTAGGACTTTAAATGAGCTAGATTGAAGTTTAATGTTCTTCTTTTTAAAACGATATATGGCACGATATATGATATATGATTCTGACTGTTAGAATAGATTTGAAAAACAAAACAAATTCAGAAGAGTCAGATTTCCCAAAAATCGATCTTTAAGGTCTTTAAGGGTTCATTTGCACTGTAATTTTTCAAGGGACATTAAAGGTGAAATCAGTGATTTTGTTATCACACAGAGACTTGAATGAGACTTAATCTAACTTATAATAAAAAAATTCAAATGTCATGTTTTTTAACAAACAATAAATGTGTAATTGTTGATATGGTGAATTTTTCTGTAAGGACATGTTTATTTAACATTCATGAAAGGAGTTTTCAGTGTTCCCACTTTATAATCGTCAGAAGCACAGCACATATTAAGGAAAGAGAAGTTTTTATGTCTTAAGAGCTTATTAATCGAGTGTTTTATTACTTACTTAATGCTGAAGTTGGTTGATGCTAACTAATGCAGTAAATTATCTTCGTTGAGGAAATCTTCAAATGAAGTGTTTGTAATATTTCATTAAGTATCAGCACAGTCACACACCGACACAAACACACACACACACACACACACACACACACACACACACACACACACACACACACACACTCACAGCACAAAGTTCTTCCTAATCTATAAAGTGTACTTGTGAGCACTTTGTTCCATCTGAGCCACTAAAACACTAAGGTATTTTCCCCCAGCAGTAACGTATGGTGTCAGGAGTCGACCCATAAAAGGATACCGGTGCATGAATGGCAGTGGTGAGGCTAACATACTGCACGTTTGATGTGGATGCAGACTAACCCTGCGTCAGGAGCTGGAGGGAATTTTGGGAGGGGGGGTTATGGGGGGGGAGGGGTCTGGCTTGTGTCATCTTACATGTTATGATCATCTGCAGAGCAACAGCAGCACAGGGAGAGAGAAAGGAAGTTCCTGCACTCAGAGATTTATCTTATTAATATCTGATCTGTTATTAAACACCACTCAGGGCATGGTGATGGGCATCGAGGTCACAGCCATGATACAGCTCTCTAAATATGGAAGAATACATAGCATGTTAACAGTAGAGAAAACACTAGCATTACAACATAACAGTGTTCTAAAAATAACATGCTCAAAATCTTTTGCTTGGCAGCATAAATATTACAACTCCAATTCCGAAAACATTTGGGACAGTATGGAAAATGCAAAAAAAACAAACAAAAAGAGCTATTTGAAATTTCATTTCACCCTGTACTATATTGAAAACACATTACTTAAACATGATTAAATGTTTTACTTTGTGAATTTAATTTATTTAAAAAAAAAAAAAATTTAAATCTGGTGACTGCAACGCACTTCAAAAATTTTGGGACTGTTTCCCACTGTGTAACATCACCTTTTCTTTTAATAACACTTAAGTGTTTGGGCGCTGAAGACACCAGTTGGTTAAGTTTAGAAAGTGGAATTTTCCCCATTCATCCATTATAAATTTCTTTAGCTGTGCAACTGTACAGGGCCTTCGTTGGCTTATTTTTTTCTTCATGATGCGCCACACATTCTCAAACTGAGACAGCTCAGGACTGCAGGCAGGCCATGCTACCACCTGCACACTCTGCTTCTGCAACCATGCGCTTGTAATCCAGGCAGAATGTGGTTTAGCGTTGTTCTGTTCTGGATTACAGCATATATTGCTCCAAAATGTGTACATATCTTTTTACATTGATGGTGCCCTCACAGATGTGCAGGTTACCCTTGCCATGGGCACTGACACGCCACCATACCATGGTCACTGACACGCCACCATACCATGACAAACACTGACGCTGACAACAGCTTGGATGGTCCTTTTCATCTTTGAACACGACACTGTTTTGTCCAAAAACTATTTGAAATGTTGACTCATCGGACCACAAAACATGATTCCACTGTGCTACTGTCCATCTCAGATGAAACTGAGCCCAGAACAGTGGGCGGAGCTTCTGGACAGTGTTGATGCATGACTTCTGCATTGCATAGTAAAGCCTTAACTTGCATCTGTAGATGCAGCGGCGAATGGTGTTGACTGAAAAAGATTTACGAAAGTATTCCTGAGCCCATGTCAGGATCTCCATTACAGACTCATGACATATTTTAAGACAGTGACATCAGCGGGATCGGAGATCACGCGCATTCAGAAGTAGATTTAGGTCATGCCCCTTACACAATGAGAATTGACCAGATTCCTTGAACTTTTTAATTATATTGTGCACTGTAGAAGATTAAATGTCCAATATCCTACCGATTTGTCTGGGAATGTTGTTCTCAAAGTTATTCACTGTCGCATCTGTTGGCATATTGCAGAGCCTTGACCAATCTTTGTTCTTGAAGGACTAGGCCTTTTTTTAAGCTCATTATATACTATGATTAGACGATTGCCTCACCTGTTTCACATCACCTTCTTATTTTAACCTGTTACATCACATATAGCTGTGAAGGAAGGATGGATAGATGGAGAGATATGTAGCTGTGATGGATGGGTGGATAGACATATCGCTGTTATGGAATGGATGGATAGATATATATCTGTGCTAGAGGGCTAGATATAGCTGGGATGGATAGTAAAAGGGATATATATCTGTGATGGATGGATGGATAGATATACAGTTGCAATCAAAATTATTCAACCCTCATTGCAAATCAGGTTTATTGTCAAAATTTACAGACTTTCAGCTGTTTGCAAAGAATAAATCAAACAAAAGCAATTGAAAAAGCAACATGATGAATGCTTCACATGGTCTCCCCAAATTCAACTGAAAATGCAACTTATAATGATGTCTCCAGTTTCAAAATTATTCAACCCCCTGAATAGAATGTGGCATGTCCACCTTACAAATTCCTGTGAATGTTACTATAGAAACGATAACGTATTAGAACGAGTGCATTAGTATAAACCTGTGATTTGCAGCTGCACTACTTACACCTTCTGACCAATCAGACTCCAGAATTCAACTATACTGTGTTATAAAATGATTATCAGTACTTTCCTAGGCCACACATTGCCGAGGCTCCCAGGTGTGCTGTTAAAGCTCATTTCCGCTAACAAACACAAGTGGGTTCTGCTAAAGTAAACTGGTGCTTCTGCACTGTAACAGATCAAGGAGGCAATGTTTACATTATGGCTGCCTCACTACATCTGCACTTCCACTTCCTGTTAATTAAGTGTAACCTTAATTGACTGTTTTAATATGGGATATATTCAGAGATAAGACATGGATAAAGATAGTTTAAACACGCTTTTATAGTTTATACAGCAGGCTGCTGCAGTTTATCGCCTATCAGGATAGAACTGTATTGTTGTATATACAGTCAGGTCCAAAACCACCTGTGGATTTATAATTAGAGATGGCAACAATCTGATACCCGTATTAGGCCAATACCAGTAAAAAAAAATGGTGTATCGGATATCAGAGAAAACATATAGGATTTTAGATCCTGTAGCAAATGGCAAAAATTGGAATTGGATTTGGAAAAGAAAAAATATTTTTAGAATTACTATTATTATTTTTACATATAAAAAGACGACTTGATTTTCTTTAGTTAGGATTGATTTTATTATATTTATATTTTATGTATATTTTATTATACTAATTATATTTACAGTGTGTAAATTTTTTGTGTGAAAGAGATTAAAGTGCTTCCATTTAAAAAAAAAACATTTTAAAAGCTTAGTAGCTTCTAAAGAAAATAATATCAAATGGGTATCAGTACCAGCTGATAATCAAGGCGTCAGTGTTAGAAAATAAAAGCTGCCATCTATTTATAAGTTACACAAAATAATAGAAAATCTTAAAACCTTACTTAAACTGTCCATCATTAATATGTAGACAAAGCTTTTAATGCATCTGCCACTGAGTGGAGGAGGCATTAAGTTTTTAAGTTCTCTGTCTGTCCCTCCGTCCGTCTTGCCGAGATTCTCTCGAGTGAAACATCTCATGAACGAGTGGTTGAATAGTTGTACTGTAGGTTTTATATGGAATTATAACTGTAACCAGCAGATAATCTGATTACATTTTGGAATTGATCCAAATAGGTTCAAGGTCACAGCAAGGTCAAATGTCTGAAATAGTTTCCCTTCCTGTTTGTCATATAAAGATATTACCTATGTATTCATGTTCAGGAACTCAAGTCTTCAATTCAATTCCATTTTATTTGTGTAGTGCTTTTAACAATGGACATTGTCACAAAGCAGCTTTACAAAAATCCTGTTATAACAATTGAAATGTAAATTTATTCCTTATGAGCAAGCCCAAGATGAAGACCCATTATTTGTCCACAGTTTTTGCCATCAGTCCATCTACCCATCCATCAGTGTGTCTGTGCATCCGAACTATTTGTTTTCAATAGCTTCCTTCATGTTTGAAGTATATTTTAATGGTATTTCAGACATACAAATTAGTAACAGGAAGGACCTTTTTTTTTTTTTTTTTTTTTTTTTTTTTTTTTTAAGCAACATCACACATAAACATGTTAACCAGAGGCACATAGCTGGAAGGTGCACCAAAGACATTTCTAAAAAAAAATTATTAGTCCCAAGCATTTCATTCCAAAGAAGTATTTAAAAAAAAAAAAAGGATGCATCCAATGTTTGTGTGTGAGAAACTCTTGTAAGAAGCTGAAATCCATCTGAACATTTGTTCACACAACAGTTTATTGGATAATGGTTGATTTTCCCCAGGTATGACACTGTGTATTTTTTTTAAACAGAACATATAAGCTCGTGTTACACAGTCTTCAAGGTCATCAAATCTCTGTGTGTTCAGTGTTCTCTTGCCTGTGGATTTCAGTCAGTAAGAACACACTGTACTGGACTGATATCAGTGAGGAATGATGATCAAGACTGAGAAACATAAAAGCAGTTGTTGGTAATGCACTCAGACATTTGGATTTAACTGTATAAAAACTGATATGTTGGATGGCTGATTTTGATTGGTCGTTTGGATTGTTAATCTGTTGGTTTATTAGTCAGTTACTGGATGAATGTGCCGATGGACTAAATGTTATTTGGTTGCTTGATTGGCTGGTTGATTCAAACAGTTGGTTGATTGGTTGGTTGATTGATTGGCTTGTTGATTGATTTGGAGCTTACTTGATTGGCAGATGGATGGACTGATTGATTTTTGGTTGGTTGATTAAGTGAGTTGGTGAGTGATTGGTCATGTTGTTTGGTTGGTTAATTGCTTGGCTAATGGATGGATGGATGGATTGGTGGGTGGATGTGTGGGTGGACGGATGGATGTGTGGGTGGATGGATAGATGTGTGGGTGGATGGATGGATGGATGGATGGATGGATGAATTGATGGGTGGGTGGATGGATAGAAGGATGGATGGGTGAGTGGGTGAGTGGGTGATTGCTTGATTTGTTGGTTGGTTGGTTGGTTAAACAAATGAGACAAAAATATTATACTTTTTCATTTATTTATTAAGGAAAATTATCCAATATTACATATCTCTGAGTGGCAAAACACTAGGATTAGAAGTTAATTTGAAGGTGAAATTAGAGATTTTACAATCAGTGGGATGACAATCAGGTATAACTGAGCACCTTGATTTATTTAAAGAATGGGGATATATCAGAGTCTGATCTTCACAATGCATGTTTGTGGAAGTGAACTGCGATACAAACAAATGAGATTTTTGATGACCACAGAAAAAGAGTTGTTGATGCTCATCAGGCTAGAAGAGTTTACAAAACCATCTCAAAAGAGTTTGGACTTAATCTACAGTCTGACAAATTGTGTAAAAATGGAGGAATTTCAAGACCACTGTTACCTTCGCCAGGCGTGATCAACCAACAAAGATCTCTCCAAAATCAAGACCTGTAATAGTCAGCGAGGTCACAAAGGAGCCAAGGGTAACTTCTAAACAAATAAATGCCTCTCTCACATTGTCTAACCATCAGGAGAACACTGAACAACAATGGTGTGCATGGCAGGATTGCAAGGAGAAAACCATGTTCTCCAAAAAGAACATTGTTGTCCATCTGCAGTTTGCTAAAGATCACTTGGACAAGCCAGAAAGCTATTGGGAAAATGTTTTGTGGATGGATGAGACCATTTTTTTTGTTTAAATGAGAAGTGATATGTTTGGAGAAAGGAAAACACTGCATTCCAGCATAAGAACCTTATCCCATATGTGAAACATGGTGGTGGTAGTATCATGATTTGAGCCTGTTTTGCTGCATCTGCGTCATTTATTTAACTGGGTTCTCTTTATCTAATGATCTAATGATATTTTAGATCATATTTAAGCAGACATGTAGAAAATTCTAAAAACTTTCAAGCACCACTATAATTATAATCATAAAGTGTATATATAGAGTGCAAACAGTAGATTATGTACCTTCATACTGGTAAAGAGATGTTGCACTTCTATCTTTTAAGCTTCAGAGAGTAAACCATGCACACGGCCAAGTGCTTCGGTTTCAGGGATGAGATCGTCCTCCTCACCTTCATCCGACTTCTTCTTCAGCAGCACATCTGAAGATCAGGTGAGAATAAACACTCACAAAAATGATAAGGACCTTTTTATTAAAAATGTGTTAGATTATGAAATAACCAAACTACAGTAATACAGCTGGAAGAACCTGCATGAATCCTTAACAGTGTTAATTAACTGGGAAGTAATTACACAGTTCTTTATATAAATCTCATCATTTTAAAATACAATTTGCTTAACAGGTTCCTTAAAAAAGATTCTTCTTTATGGCGTCATTAGGTTTTAATTTCTAAATTTAAAAACAGTATATGAAATCAATATTTTAATGCACTGAAAAAGAAAATAATATTTCAACAAGCACTAAAAAGCCATTTGGACAGATTAGATAAAATCGATAACATACAAACCCAGAACACCATTTTATTTACTCTTGACTACAGACAGCAAAAATATGGTAAAATTCCTACAGTGATTTACCATAATTATTGATTTGGTGAAGTTTTCTTTAATATTTATGGAAGGAGTCTCCAGTGTCAGTTTGTACCAATCAAAAGTAAAGCTATGATTTTAAATTTTCTGACATCTTCAAGACAGAGGAGTGATAAAAAGATTATAATAATGAAAAGAAGAGTTCAGTGGCAAGTGGTATTTGTGGTATAAGAGAATTACATAATTTTAGGATATACTATTACAGGCAAATAATCAATTTCAGCATTGTTTTTTTAATACTTGAATTCTGTAGAACCTGTTATCTTTGGAATCCAAGCATTGTGTTGAAACGGAAAGAACTTTTGGGAAATAAAGCAAATAAGTTTCTAGGTCAGTCATGTAGGGTTTTTTTTTCATCTGAATAACCTACACTAAAGCTGTGCTGTTTTATTTTCACTCTCTCAGAGTTCTTGTTTAGTTGAGAGTGATTTCGAATGCGGGACAGACGACTTATTGGACCTGAACTCTTCTCTGAGAGACTCTGAGTATTTCAGAGACCTGCAGTCCAGACCTGGTGGGGAGTGTGCGCCCTCTGAGAGCCCCCTGTCTGTATTTATTGACCCAGGGGACCAAACACAGCTTAGTTCTGGACTATTCTTCTACCCATCACCCACGCTGCACTGTGGATCATACGTAGAAAATTGCTCACCATCCCACAGTAAGGCAAACCTACTGTCTGAACAGGGAGAGAAGATGGAATCGGCAGAGAGTTTGGACGAGATGTGCGTGGATGACTTGGAAAGGGACCATTTCCCCATCCTGGTCAGGTCTATGTCCACTTCGCGGAGACACAGCTCAGACATCCCACTGAATCCGCTTGGCCTGGGGAGAAGGTGCGATGGAAAAATGAAAATATCATTTAATATCATTTAATATCATTTAACATCATTTAATAGTTGCATTCTTACAAAAGCTTCAGGTCCTAAGTGAACTATGGAGTGCATAGGGGTGTAATGATAAGTTCTATTATAACATATCATTGGATACAAGGCTCTCCCTTCAATATGTCTGCGTAATGAACAGGCTTCCTAACAACATATACTGTTTGTTATAAAATACCACTTATAATATGTGAGCTATAATAAACATTCAAACTTAATCAAGCCAGCACTCCAGCTTTAAAAAGTAACTTCCTCTTTATCTCAAATAAGGCTGCAGGAGTTTAAAAAACAACACACATCTCCTAAACATGCTGATTTTTAGATCACTAAAACTAATATTAAAGCATGTTAACATGTAAGCGTACATGTTACAGGAACTGAAAGATTACCTCAAATCATTACAGGCTGGTGTATGGGAGCAGCTTCCTGACAAATACCCTTCTGTGTCAAACTCTAAATCTAGATGAAAACAATTGAATAACATGTGATTTTCCAAATAACTGTTCTGTAAAAGTCTTTCTCCTTCTCAATGTGTTCACCACAAAATAAATATTTTAATTCCAACAACATCCAAAAACAATATGTATTGGTTTTATAAAGTATATACATTCGGACATTAGACGAAGCCTTGTTTGCATCAATAAATCTACAGTTTAAAAAAATATCAGCATTTCTTTACTAACTCTTTCACTGGGACTTGTCAGATGAATTCTCCACATAATCTAAGATTTATAATTGACAGATTAAACATGTTATTATGAAAGCAAATAAAAACTATAGTGAAGAGATGTATATTTACATTTATTCATTTAGCAGACGCTTTTATCCAAAGCGACTTACAAGTGCACACTCATACACCAATGGTAGCAGAGCTTCCATGCAAGGTGCTAGCTTGCCATCGGGGGCAACTTAGGGTTCAGTGTCTTGCCCAAGGACACTTCGGCATGTGGCGTCACCCGGGCCGGGATTCGAACCACCAACCCTACGATTAGTGGACAACCCGCTCTACCGACTGAGCCACAGCCGCCCATATTTAACATAGAAGGAGTCTCCATTTTCAGCACCTTGTAACAGTCAGACAGTTATTTTTTTGGTCTTATTAACTTCAAGAGAGAGAGAAAATATATAGAAAAAATATATATATAGCCTTTATAGAAAGTGTAACCGAAATATGATTTAGTTCTTAATAGGAACTTGAGCACATAGAGGCTCATGATTAAACAATATGTTTTAGTCAAATAGAGTAAGAGATGTTTTGCATGTTCACTCATTCGTGTGAAGGGACACACTGCTGCTGAGCAAAAGAGGAACGAGCTAATCTGCAAAAAGTGCACTAATAACACCCCTGAACACATGACTGCAGAGTGCAAAAGTGCCATGTCCAAGAGACATGGAAAACTGTACACACCAAAAACACCAACACAGTCCATGAGTGCTGTGCCATCTAATCCTCTTATATCTCTTAAAAAATTTATTTAATTTCTAATTATTTTTGAAACATTTAACAATTTAAAAATATGTTAACTCATCTCCAATAACATTCTCTCAGTTTTTACAATGTTTCTTTTGTCATTAACTGTAAAGAAACAAACATCCAATTTAAGTACGCCTCCAAATCTACACACCTCTTCTCCAGCCCTGCTGCCCATTTAAACCAGTTGAATAGCAGAAGATACTTATTTGGAACATGATTGGCTCTTGTTATATGTAACACCTGCGTGTTTAACACTAAATCAGATTCCTCTTGTTTCTTAGAAGGATGCAGTAAATTGTCACACTACATCAGTGCTACAACATGTGGACATTTAGGCACGTCCACAAATCTCCATAAAAGGTAGCGAGAGCTGAAAATGGTAACTAAACTAAATAGTGAAAGAGCGGTGTGTACTGAAGTCTTCCACTAATGCAGCTCAGCCACTGCAGCATGTCACCGTGCACATCCAAAGCTGGTAGTTCGAATCCCGCCTCTGCCCTGTATGCACAGAGTTATACATGTTCTCAGGGGTTTCCTCCCCAGTCCAAAGAGATGTGTTGTATGCTGGCATTAATAAATTGTCCGTACTGTGTAAATGGTTGTGTGAATGTGTGTGCCCTGCGATGGGTTGGAACCCCGTCCAGGGTGTCCCCCACCTTATGCCCCGAGACCCCTGGGATAGGCTCCAGGCTCCCCGTGACACTATGTAGAATAAGCGGTACAAAAATGGATTGATGGATGGACGAAATGACTGAGTTTCATAAAAATGTTAATTAAATTGGTGTCTAATTAAAATAAATAAGTGATTTCAACAGCATAATCTGTATTTAAAATTAAAGTAACTCATCAATAATTGTACGGATTGAAGTTTGATTGACTATTTGAGGTGTATTTTAATGAGAAAGCTTTGTAGCTTTAACATGTTGTCTTTGTTGTGTTGTGTGTATACAATGTGTGTAGGTTTAGTCTGGACACCAGGAGTATAGACAGTGATGGGGAGCAAGATGATCAGAGCCAGTCTCTGAGCTCGGTGGAGGAGTTCGCTACACCCGGAGAAACAGAGCTCCATAAATCCCCAGTAATTAACAATCTATACAATCTATAATCCTCATTAACATACACACAGACACACACACAGAGAGAGAGAGAGAGAGAGAGAGAGAGAGAGAGAGAGAGACTGACTCATAAACTACTTTGCTCTTTAGCAGCCTTCCACCCCAGGGAGGATGGTGTATTCCAGATCTGAGATTGTATCATCAGATGAAAAATCTCAAGCTGAGAGGGTCTCTCGCATTCTGGAAACTTCTAAGCAGGCAGCCCGAGCTGCTGGAGGTGAGGAGCTCATCACACACTCACACTCTTTACCTAATCTCCAATTACACTACAGTCAGAAAGTGTTAATCTTCTAGAAAAGCAGCTATCTTCTTCTATCGTTTCTACATCTTCTGAACATCAGAGTTGACACTTTACAGTTTCTGAGTAACATGACAAGCAGCTTATTAAGAGTGAGGGGGGAAAGGATGGTGATAATGCTATTATGCTATTATGCTATTATGATATATACAAATGCTATTATGTCAGCGATGCTAGGAATGAACTTGTTTCACAGACATTTCACTACATTCAGTTGAACTATAGACGTGTAAAAAGTAACATTTCTCTAGTATAAGAGAATTAAAACTCTTGGTGTTAGTGGTGATAGTGGAAAAATATTCACATTTGGGATGGTCATACTAACTCTGTGTCATGAAATGGCGGTTATGTGGATGCAAGTGCAGATAAGAATTGAATGAAAAAAAACAAACAATGAAAATGTAATAGGATAGACCCAGAAAAAGAACTACGAATTTGAGTCAGACATACAATGACTACAGAACAAAACCATGAGACAAAAGACTGACGTAAATACTAGCACTCATAAACAGAAATGTGACAGGTTCAGGCAGTCATGTGACATGCTCCAACGAGGTGTCGTGGCTGATGGGACATGGTGTCAAGTGCCTTCTCCGGTATTTCCATGACACTCACGCCAGCAACTTGGTCATTGATTATTTGCTTATAACTGTACATCCACAAGTATTTTATTCATGACATGTTTTTGTTTAAAAATTATACAAATAATTTCACTGAAAATGATACAGGATTTTGTATTTCTTATACAGGTCAGGAGGATTTATTACATTTAGAAGGGTTTATTACAGAGTTAATTTGTCCAAGTGAGTGTTGCTTCTATCTGTTTTAGAGGAACACGGCTCGGATGAGAATTTGCGCACAGCAGAAGGACAATGTCACATGTAAGTTCAACACGTTCGTATTCCATTAAACAATCCAGCTTTATTATGTTCCATTGGTGAAATCATGGGCGTAACAACGCTTTCAGGGAGGGAACTTGGGGCTTGTGTTCCAATATATAGTACAAAATATTTTCTACATGTCCCCATTTAATGAACCCTGCCAACAGTTCTGTCTTTTCTTCATCTATTTTATTTATTTATGTCTATTCCTTTTTAATATATTTCAGTTTGTTAAGGAAAATAGGTGTCTGCCCCCCTCCAGTTGTACACTTGGTAGCGTCCATATTCACCGCAAGTTCGTTGATATATTTTAGAAGTTCAGTCTGTAAGAAATGGAGACAGCAGACAAGTGTAGAAAAGTGCTGCAGAACATACGAGCTTTTATTCAGACAGTAAGTAACTAGATACCTAAATAGTAGGTAACCTCATCTTAGTATATATATATATATATATATATATATATATATATATATATATATATATATATATATATATATATATATATATATATATATATATATATATATATATA
>JAFFST010051450.1:42164-53553 GCA_022414735.1 Noturus placidus | reverse complement strand
AGTTACAGTGAAGGAGGCATGTCCTATATTCAGTTACAGTGAAGGAGGCATGTCCTCTATTCAGTTACAGTGAAGGAGGCATGTCCTCTATTCAGTTACAGGGAAGGAAGCGTGTCCTCTATTCAGTTACTGGGAAGGAGGCATGTCCTCTATTCTTTAGTTACAGTGAAGGAGGCGGGTCCTCTATTCTTCAGTTTCAGTGAAGAAGGCATGTCCTCTATTCTTCAGTTACAGTGAAGGAGGCATGTCCTCTATTCTTCAGGTACAGTGAAGGAGGCATGTCCTCTATTCTTCAGTTACTGTGAAGGAGGCGTGTCTTCTATTCTTCAGTTACTGTTAAGGAGGCATGTCCTCTATTCTTCAGGTACAGTGAAGGAGGCGTGTCCTCTATTCAGTTACAGTGAAGGAGGCGTGTCCTCTATTCTTCAGTTACTGTGAAGGAGGCATGTCCTCTATTCAGTTACAGTGAAGGAGGCATGTCCTATATTCAGTTACTGTGAAGGAGGCATGTCCTCTATTCGTAGTTACAGGAAAGGAAGCGTGTCCTCTATTCAGTTACAGGGAAGGAGGCGTGTCCTCTATTCTTCAGTTACAGGGAAGGAGGCATGTCCTCTATTCTTAGTTACAGTGAAGGAGGCATGTCCTCTATTCTTCAGTTACAGTGAAGGAGGCATGTCCTCTATTCTTCAGTTACAGTGAAGGAGGCATGTCCTCTATTCTTCAGGTACAGTGAAGGAGGCATGTCCTCTATTCAGTTACAGTGAAGGAGGCGTGTCCTCTATTCTTCAGTTACTGTGAAGGAGGCGTGTCCTCTATTCTTCAGTTACTGTGAAGGAGGCGTGTCCTCTATTCTTTAGTTACAGTGAATGAGGGGTGTCCTCTATTCTTCAGTTACAGTGAAGGAGGCGGGTCCTCTATTCTTCAGTTACTGTGAAGGAGGCGTGTCCTATATTCAGTTACAGTGAAGGAGGCATGTCCTCTATTCAGTTACAGGGAAGGAAGCGTGTCCTCTATTCAGTTACAGGGAAGGAGGCATGTCCTTTATTCTTTACTTACAGTGAAGGAGGCGTGTCTTCTATTCTTCAGTTACTGTGAAGGAGGCGTGTCCTCTATTCTTCAGTTACAGTGAATAATGAGTCTTTATGAGTCACGTATACACTATACAGCATACCCCAGCTACTTAGGAAATTGGGGTCAGAGTGCAGGGTCAGCCATGATACTGCGCCCCTGGAGCAGAGAGGGCCTTGCTCAAGGGCCCAGCAGTGGCAGCTTGATAGCATTGGGGCTTGAACCCCAGACCTTCTGATGAGTAACCCAGAGCAATAACTCCCAATCCACCACTGCCCCTTACCAATGAGTGAAGGAGGTGTGGCCTCTGTGCTTAAGAAACAGTAAAGGTGATGTGAGTTGTGTCTGTCAGTCACAGTGAAGTAGGTGTGGTCTCTGTGCTTAAAAAAAACATACAGAAGGCGTAGTTTCTATGCTTCAGTCACAGTGAAGGAGGTGTGGTCTCTGAGTCTGTCAGTCACAATAAAGGAGGTGTGGTCTGTGTGTATAAGAAAAAGTAGAGGAAGTGTTGTCTGTGCTTCTGTCGTAGTGAAGGAGGCGTGGTGTGGCTTCTGTTTTCGTCAGTTGTAATTAAGGAGGCATGGTGTCTATGCTCCCAGTGAAGGAGGCTAATCATCTCAATTAGATCTTTAAAATATTGATATTTTGAGAAAAACTATAATTGTCAGGCATATTTTCACCACATTTTTATTTTATTCAGAGGCTACTGTTTTCTGTCATTAAAATTGTAGACTGTATATTAGAAGAATTTTTCAAACTTCCCCTCACATACTCTAAAATCTGTCACTTATCCTCTTCTCTGGGGACTTTAGGAATGAGGAAGAGGAGGACAGAATGGAGAGGACAGAAAAGGGCACAAAGGTGAAACGTACTCTGAGCTCGCTGAGGAACCGAATGACCGGATCCTTCAACAAAGACAAGGTGAGGACACATAACACTCATGATGATTTGTTATTCGGCAGGACAACACACTTCCTCTGTTTGAGAACCATGATTTGGATTACAGGAAATATTGCTGCAATATGTGCTGTAACTTCTTGGTTTTTTTTTTTAACCCATTTGCATTTAAGACTAAAACTGAAGGTTTTATCTTGTGATGATTTGGTCAGGAAGGCATAGTGGCTTAGTGGTTTAGCAAATTTGCCTCACACCTTTGGGGTTGGGGGTTTGAATCCCGCCTTTGCCCTGTGTGCGCGGAGTTTGCATGTTCCCCCCGTGCTTCAAGGGTTTCATCTGGGTACTCTGGTTTCTTCCCCCAGTCCAAGGACGTGTGTTGTAGGCTGATTGTCTGTAGTGTGTGAATGGATGTGTGATTGTGCCCAGAGTTCCCTGGGATAGGCTCCAGGCTCCCCATAACCCTGTGTAGGATAAGCAGTACAGAAAATGGATGTATAGATGGATGGTTTGATCAGCTTACTTAGTTACATGACATTTTAACATACATTTGTACAGTACTTCAGTGATAGTGCATGAAATCTTGAGCTATATGTAAATGAACATGTATGACAGGATCAATGAGTAAGTGCTTGAGTGAATGTAAGTGTAACTGGAATATGGATATATCCACAATCCAATGGATGGGTATTCAATGGATGACAGGATCCATCAAGTCTACTGGGTGGATGAATGTGTGTTGATGCTATAGCTGGATGTTAGAATGAGTGATGGGGTTAATAGAAGGGTAGATGAATTGAGGGGATGATTGGAGGGATGAATATTTGGATGGATGGAATGATATAAAGAGATTGGAGGTATGATGACTTAATGGTAGGAACGATGGGTTATCTATGGATGGATGGATAAGATTAGTGAAATTTCTTGGATGGTTGATTTGAATTAATGACAAAATGGATTAATGGATTGAAGGACAAGGATAAATGTACAGTATGATGGATGGATGAATTGATGGAAGGATAGATGAGAGAATGGACGGCTTAATGACAAAATGGAGCAGAGGATAGATGATTGGTCAGATATAAAATGTTGGAGGTATGATGATGGATGGGTGGATGGATGATAATTAGTATTACACCAGTGCGCATGCATGCAAATTTACAGTATATACATAATAATATAATAACATAATAAAATACAGTTTATGAACATATAGATTTGAGCATGTTCTTTTCTGTTGTCTTTCTGTTCCAGGGTAAGAACCGTGAAAAAGGGCAGCAGAAAGAGAGAGACAGAGAGAGGGAAAAGGAGAAAGAGAAGGAGAGAGAAAGGGAAAGGGAGTTGAAGGAGAGCACTTGTGTGGTTAGCAGCAGCTGTAATGGTCACCAGTTTGTGCGTGGCTCTTTCTCAAGCCGAGCCACATGCTCATTGTGCAGCAAGACCCTGCAGAGGAAGCATGGTCTGCAGTGTGTCAGTGAGTACTAAACACACAGCCACTACACACATGCATACACACACACTCGCATGTCTGCATGTGCACATAGCCCTTCCATGCACGCCACACACATACACACCCCACACACAGCATTAACCACAGCTACTGTCACCAAAAGCAGCATGTTTTCTTTCCATCTGTGGCCGATTATGCTCTTCCCATGGTGCAAAGCTGCATGTAGTATGTCTGCACAAAGCAAGAGTCCCAGTGTGTGGAAAAATCCCCCAGGCTTAACCTCTAATACCTTGTTAGAAGGGATTAGAAATGATCTAGCCAACTATAATGAGCTGTCACACTTCTAATAAGAATATAACCATAATGCAAACTTATATTAAAGAAATAGTCTGATGTATGTCCATCACCCAAAATTTAGTCAATTAACCAGAATGTTGATAGCAATGGTAATGTTGCTAGCAAGTAAAGGAAGCTTTATCTATAACTACAAAACTAGCTACATGCAAAATGAAGGCCTTAATCATTATTACTAACATCAAGTGACCTTATTTTGCATACATTTGTTTTTTTTTACATCTAGTATTTCCTGCTTAGTATTCCTTCCATAGTACGCCTTAGTATTCTGTTAGTTAAGATGCATTTAAGAGTTGAGTTATGCATGCACAGTGAGTATTTAATGCAGGAAATGTGCACTTATGTATTCAGACCTCAGATGTATAACTACATACTTAAGCTCTATTAAGAAGTTGTGTGAGCATCTGGGCTGGAGTTTGAGCAAAAGGGAAGTGAGTCTCAGTTGCACATGATTATTAATTTAAGTATGTAACTGTCTGCACGCAGCATACGAAAATGAAATTCAAAATAATAGAATGTACTGGATCAAGTGCTATTTTATCAGCAGATTTTGTTCAATATAACGAAATGTGTGATCAATGTGATAATTGCAGCTAGGATTATGAATACAGCAATATGTATATCAGCAATATACTACACTCCTACATTTATTTCAGTCATTGCCAGCTTCTGATTCATAGATCATCATATTAATACTATTGCTTTTATATTACATTTCATTGAAATGAGTACAAATGGCTTGAAATAGGTTTAATAATCGTATACATGGTTTATTGTAATCTTATAATATTCATGGTATTTATACTTGCTAAGATGTCATTTTTTGCAGTGCACAGACTGTGTATGCTATGTTAACAATGTCACATTTTTAATAACATATCTACTGTACACTTTAATAGCATAATATTAACAATCATTATTGTACAACATCTTTAGCATTCGGACCCATTTTCAACAGTTTGAAGTGGCGTAGCTACGAATTCATTTTTAAAGTAGTTGAGGAAATATGAATAAAATCACTGCATGTGGTGAATGTATTCAGAAATTGGCCCTTAATTATTTAAGGCACAATCTACCGCCAACCAATCTCTGTTTATTAATAATGTTAATATGCATAGATAATTAAATATAGTTGCAATTAACATTATTCAACCACAATTGCAAATCAGGTTTATTGTCAAAATGTACAGACTTTCAGCTGTTTGCAAAGAACAAATCAAACAAAAGCAATTAAAATAGTTAAACACAACAAATTCTTCAGGCAGTTTCCCCAAATTCAACTGATAATGCAACTTATAATGACTTCTCCAGTTTAAAAATTATTCAACCCCTGAATAGAATCCCCCACAACAGCACAAATGTGCAAAACAGCTGTTGTCTCAGCACACAGCTTTATTAGTTGCACCAGGGGTGGCTGTGGCTTAGGTGGTAGAGCGGGTTGTCCACTAATGGTAGAGTTGGCAGTTTGATTCCCGGCCCACATGACTCCACATACTGAAGTGTCTTTGGGCAAGCCACTGAACCCCAAGTTGCTCCCGATGGCAAGTTAACGCCTTGCATGGCAGCTCTGCTACCATTGGTGTGCGAGTGTGTGTGTGTGAATGGGTGAATGAGACACAGTGTAAAGCTCTTTGGATAAAAGCGCTATATAAGTGCGCCATTTACCATTTACCAGGTGTGCTTGAGCTTGAACTGGAACACATGAAATACCTGAACTGGTTAGATGCAGAAATAAATGAAATACTTGGACAGGGCGGAAAAAGGACGCTATCAATGGCTGCAATCAGATTTCTGAGAAGGCAGGTTGTGAAAAACCCTTGAGTGACTGCAAGAGAGCTGCAGAAAAACTGAGGTTTCAGTGAGCACAATAAGGCACGTAATAAACGCAAAAGGCTCCATGACATACACCACTTCTGACCCAAAAGCACAAGAAATGTTGGCTCAAAATCATATAAATAAGCCACAGAAGTTTTGGGATTCTTTTCTGTGGAGCAATGAAACAAAAAACTGGACCTTTTTGGCTTTATCAGCGGTTTGTTTAGAGGAAGAAAATGAAAAAAAGAACACAATATCCACAGTCATGCATGGTGGTGGCTCTGTGATGCTCTGGGGCTGCTTTAATCCTCTGGCACTGGAAACCAGCAGTGTGTGGAAGGCAAAATGGATTCATTGATGTATTAGGAAATCCTAGGAGAAAACGTCATGCCGTCTATGAGGAAGCTGAAGCTTGGGCATCATTGGACCTTCCAACAGGACAATGATCCATAGCATACTACAAATTCCACCAAGGCTTGGTTGCAGAACAAGTCCTGGAAGATTCTACAGGGCCATCACAGTCACCTGAATTGAACCCCATAGATAATCTATGGTGGGATTTGAAGAAGACGGTTGCAGCAGGCAAACCCAAGAATATTACTGAACTGGAGGACATTGCTCATGAGGAATGGGATAAGATTCCTCAGGAATGCTGCCAGAAGCAGATGTCTGGCTTCACATCTTGTTTGCAGCAGATCATAACAGCAAAAGCGTGCTCTATTAAATACTAAAGATGCTTGCCATAAAGGGGTTGAATAATTTTGAGACTGGCGAAGTCATTATAAGTTGCCTTTTCAGTTGAATTTGGGGGAAACCACTTGAAGCATTCGTTGTGTTGTACTATTTCAATTGCTTTTGTTTGATTTGTTCATTGAAAACGTCTGAAATTCTGTACATTTCGACAATAAACCAGGTTTGCAATGGGGGTTAAATAATTTAGATATTTACACATACAAGCACTGATCTTTGTGCAAATGAATCAAACTCACAAGATCAGCAAAGACAAAATCAGCCTCACACACAAGGTAGATGGGAGGGAGATGTTTCCATGTATCCAAAGTGTTGCATCATAAATCAATAATCATGCTTAGAAAATATGCTTTGTTATGCCTAAAGATGATGGTCATTCCAATTATGATGGTCATTTTAGAGTTATGAGCTGAAATATGTGTCCATTATTGGCCTGTTGGTGCACTGCAAAATACATTTCATATTGTCAAGTGAAAATATCTTGACTATAGTCAAATGTATGTAGTATTTCTTATTATAAGATTACAATAAACCAAATATAAGATCAATAAACCTATTTCTGGACATTATGACTCATTTCAAGCTTGTAGTTTTCTTATTCTATTGGTAGATAACACATGGCTAAATGTCTGCCTTAAAGCTGAAAGAATAAAGCAACATAAATGTTTACTTTTTAAATTGAAATGACATTTCTACCACACAAAACTACTGCGATTAAAAGTGTTTAATCTATTTAAAGCATGAGAACTTATAAACCTTGGCTGTCATTTGTCAAGTGTTAGTTAATTTTGTCTCTCTTATTTCCTCAGTCTGATGAAACTTCTGCAGCATGGCAGTTTTCACAGCTCATTGTTTAGCAGAAAGGGGAAATAAATGTCTTCACAGTCCATTTGTTGTTTAAAGCCCATATCACATTGAAATATCAGGGGAAAGTTCCCTGTGCTCATTTCATCCAGCATGAAGCATGGTGTCAATTCACCTTTGTTTATATTGTGCATTAAAATACAAGTGTAGGCCAGAATGCAATAAAATCAATTACATTCAAACAGCAATGAAAAAATACAAATAAAATAAAATAAATGAATAAGCAGAAAATATTGAAGGACAGAAACAGAAGACTCATTACTACAGACCTTGAAACGATTCAAACACTAGTTTGAATTTTTGAACTGAATTTGAAAATGTCTCCCTTGGAATGCCTATATAAAATGGGTATGCTGTTCCATAATCTCAGAGCTGCAACAGATAAAAACCTGGTCACATTTAAACCAAATTAATACAATTTGATTTCTGTATTACATTGAATCTTGTTTAAAATTCAAACTACAAAACATGATTTTCATTCATCAGACTACTCTTGGATATTGATTATGATGAAAACTCAAGACTTCTGTATACAATTGATTTGGGGCGGGGCTAGGTATGTAATGTTTTAGAACCAATCCTGTACGAGATTAGAGGATAATGTGGTAACATTTTAGCCCAAGTTTCTGCTTTTTAATCTAACTTTTAGCTAACTAGTGTTATAGTGATGATGTTGGCTGCTGTGAAATTAATTGCTAAGAAACTTTCATAGCCAATTTGGGACTTGTGTGCCGTATCAAATGGAGGCTAGTTGACTAGCAGGTTAATGTTATGTTAGCTACATATCAGCTAGCTAAGTTAACTAATGCCATTGATTATTATGATGTTATTAGGACACCCAAGTATAAAGATTCTCTAATTAGCTCACAGCTCAACTCTAAGGCTCAATTTAATCTGTAATGTTGGCACTTTTAGATAATAAGCTAATGGATGACACTCTTTAACCTCAGGGGTTTAATAATGAGCTGATGGAATATTCCAGATGAGTGGGAGTGAAGGTGCAGGACAGGGAAATGCTACCAGATAATATAAAGTGTGTGAGCTTAAAATGGGTTTGTGAGAGTTGACACTGAAACAGTCAGTACATAAAGGAAAGGGGAACGACTGATTTAGAATTCAGCAGCTATGTGAGCCGCTCAGTGAGATTGATGGACTGTTTATTTGTTGCTTGGGTTTAAAACTGCATGACCAAAGAGGGTCTTTTATGTTTATGTTGAGTCACACAGGCTGACAAAAGCCATGATCGCTAAGGAACAAGCGGCCATTGAAAAGCATCAAGCAATGTGCCTGGGGAATATGATGGATAATTGTTCGAGCGGGATTTGCTTACTAAACAAATCCAGCTGATGTATTTCATCAGGCTCCATGCAGCTCAAACTGAAGGTGAAAAGCTACGGTTTCCTGTCATCAGTCACAGAGCTTTGAAAAGCAATAGATGCTTATAGATTTTAATTTAGCCTACAATCAAGAGGAATTTAAATCATTTTCAGTCTAAAATTGTGCGTCAACATTTATGTGGAAAAGTTATACATATTTGGTTTATGCACCTGATTAAGTCAAATTCCAAGGCTCCCTGTCATCTGCGTGTAGTTCATGCCAGATTTTGAGAAAAGTGAGGGAAAATGCAAGAAATTGAAAAACAACACAGTCCTCTTAAAAATCAAATTACCAGCAAATTCTCATTGATCATCTTAGGGGTATTAAATGCTGGATGTCTAAAAACTTTCTCCAGTTAAACAATGACAAGAGAGAAGTGATTATATTCACTCATCCATACATTACAAGAGCTATAGCCAAAAGAATTCGGGCAATTATCAACTAACTTTACAAAGCAATGACAAAAATCTTGACATCTTATTCCTGTTATACCACAACGATTTAGCAATGATTAAAAAACATTTTTAATTGAAACATCATACTTTTATTGACATATTTATCCATCCATCTTCTACCGCTTACTCCTTTATCAAGGTCACGGGGAACCTGGAGCCTATCCCAAGAGGCATCGATATACTTTTTTTTAAAAATGGTTTTAATGTGGTGGAACATCCACAAAACAAGTTGGTTCCTGTTCTCACTTACATTACAGAAGATATAAACAGTCGTTCCTTCACCATCCTTTCTTTTTTTCTCTTTTGAAGTTAATAAGACAAAAGCAAACAAACAAACAAACAAAAGCCCATGTAGCACTGTCTCTGGAGACTCCTTCCATACATTTTACATAAACCCTCTTCTTACAGAAAACATCACCATATCAATGATTTATACACTTTTTTACAATCTGTCTGCAAAAATCCCTTTGTAAATTGTTATTATACAGTAGAAATTGATCTATCGTCAGAGCTGTTATAATAGATCATTAATCAACACATTCTGACCAATCAGATTCGAGATTCAACAGTGGAGTATTATTATTATTATTATTATTATTATTATTATTATTATTATTATGAGAAACAGCACTGATTGACTCATTAAACCTTCGGAATGCACCGAGTTTGCTCCCACAATGCCTTGGGAGCTCGGGGGAGGACAGAGGGTTAATCCTCAAACGACTTCATATTGGATAAATAGTAAACTATATAGGGGCTAGGGCTGGTATTGAATGGTGGAGGCATGTAGTGCAGGAACATAGGGAGTAGGGAGAGATTTGGGATGAAGCCGAGAGAAATCAACAGCAGTCCGAGGGCAGCAGGATTACAGGCGTCTGTAAGTAACGCTTAAGCGGTTGTCAAACAGACCTGTTTTGACTTTTAAATAAAATCCTGGAAGGAAGCTGTTTGGAAGTGAGCGGAATTGTGGAGTTAAACCGCTCAGGTGTGTCACACGTTACAGGTGCGTTTTATGTGAGTGTGTGTGTGTGAGCGTGCGAAAGAGAGCGATGGAGGGAGTGAGAGAGAGAGAGAGAGAGAGAGAGAGAGTGCGCACGCAGAGCTTTTATTTATTGTCTACTATTATTAGCCAAGCATTTCGGCCTGATTTGTTTATCATCTTTGTTTGTTTAATACAGAACACTTCCTGAATCTGTCGAATACCATGTTGTTCAATATTACGCCATTGAATGAAACTGATATTATGGTTCTTTTTCTTTTCTATTTGTTTAATTGCACGCCTCACCTGTTCGCCATCATTATTTCTAATATGTAGTCACGCTAGCTTTAGCTTTAGCTTCAGCCGACTAACATGGTTAGACTTTGAAGGTTATTTCCCAGTTTATTTTACTTTTGTTTGTTTGAATTGTTTTTGAAGCAGTATTTCCTTTATCGGGAAGTTGTTGACTGGCCATAGCGCTAAGTGGTTGCAGAAGCTAACGCTAGCTAGCCTCGTTTTCAGCCCGTTGAAAGTGAATGGAGGGCAGGAGGGTTTGTGCGCGAGCGCAGTGAAGACGTTGTTCGAGGCGAAGTAAACAATTCGTCGTTTGTAGCGAACGCCGACAATATTCAACACTAACATTATTCAAAAAGTGTGAGAAGATGGTTAATAATTGCAACATGTTTAACAAGTTAAAATGTTCTTCTTTTTAAAAATAAAAAGCTTTCTTTGGAAGTCTGTTTCGTATGGAGTATTCATAGCGAGTTCTTTTGGATGTTCAACACACAATCCTACTGGAAGTTTCCCTGATATCAAAAAGACTGTTTCAGAGTTGCTGCTTTCTTTCTTTTTCTTTTCTTCTCATTTTAATTTCATAAGATTTCACTTCTGGGGAAACCATTACAAATTTTGTTGACTCATATTGTACTAGTCTTTTGTTTGTCCAATTAAATGCTTTCTCAGATGTATATATCCCGCCCCCAGGGCCATGTCTTGTAGTGATGGGAAGTTCGGATCATTTTACTGACTCGGATCTTTGAATCTCCATCCATCCATCCATCTTCAACCGCTTGGTCCTTTTCAGGGTCACGGCGGAACCTAGAGCCTATCCCAGGGAGCATGGGGCACAAGGCGGGTTACACCCTGGACAGGGTGCCAGTCCATCACAGGGCACAAACACACTCAGTCATACACTACGGACACTTTTAGAAACGCCAATCAGCCTAACACAGGGGTCGGCAACCTGTACCCCTCAAAGAGCCATTTGGACCCGTTTCCCACAGTAAAGAAAACACTGGGAGCCGCAAAACCCTTTTGACATTTAAAATGAAATAACACTGCATATAACGTTTTTTTTTTTTTGCCTTTATACTATGTATAAAC
>JAFFST010051450.1:23445-41640 GCA_022414735.1 Noturus placidus | reverse complement strand
TCACGAGACGTGACAGAGCCGCATCAGAAGGATGAAAGAGCCGCATGCGGCTCCGGAGCCGCGGGTTGCCAACCCCTGGCCTAACACGCATGTCGTTCAGCAAAATGAACGAATCTCTTTTTTTGAGTCATTTCATTTGTTTTGTTCATTTCAGCAGAATATAATTAAAATGTTACAAGTTAAATTCCCCAACACATCTAGTATTTATGCAAACGATCACATTAGGAATAAAAAATAAATTATCGGTTAATGCAACCAAGGGTGAATTATGAGAAACAGAAATGATCCATTAATAGATTCGCGCTAGGTCTTCAGGCGATGCAGACTGTTAGTTCACCTCACCTCCTGGTCAGAGTTCTTCTTTCTTTTGTTTCGTCACATTTATCACATCTGTTCCCCGGGAACAGAAATGATTAATTCACCTCTCATGGTCGAGTCGTTTGTTCATCACGTGACCGCCTCGTCGGCTGAATGCAGTGTGGCTGTGACGTGATGAACGAGTGACTCAAACCCGAAGACTCGAGACGTGAACTAATAATTTTTGCTTCCTGTACAGAATCTATGTTGCAGCGCATGTGCGGTCAAAAATGAATGAATCACTCTCTGAGACAGCTTGATATTCCCAAGTCATGTTAAAGATTTGTACAAAATGAACGACACCTCACTGATGTCTTGCTGTACCGTAGCAGCTTATTGGCAGTAAACATAGTTTGTAGTCATAGTTTTTCTGACCATCACTTGGTGCAGAATAAATGGTTGGTGTTTGTGTGTTGTAGGTTATGTGACTTTTCTGAGGCTGTCCGAATGTTGCTGCCTCAAAAATTGATGGAGAATGTGATTCGGTATTTATATACTGTCGGAACGTCTCCATTAGTATAGGTCAGTAATTTTATCTACCACTCAGACTAGTCAGATGGCTCCTGGTGACAGTCTTCTGGCTCTGCTAACACTAAAGCTTGGCTCAGACTCGCACATACAGCATCTTTTTGTCTAGGATATTGTCCTGGTTAAAGTACATAAACATGGGTAAAGGTTGTGGTGTGATCCTCCATAGTTGTTTGGAGGGGATCTCGGTAAACTCTTCACTGTTCTCTATGTGTAGCTAGTTCAATCAGCTATTGTCAAGTTTGTTCATCGAGGAGGTGTGCTGTATCTCAAAGGGTAATATGTTGTCAGTCTAGCACTTCAACATTCTGCCACTCTGGATTTCTGTTTCAAAAGGAAGTACAACATGGCTGCACATGCCTAAAGAAAATAAATCTCAGTTTTACATTTACATCTATTCATTTAGCGGATGCTTTTTTCCCAAAGTGACTTACACATGAGTAAATACAAGCAAAGAAATGTATCAAGCGGGGATTAACACAAGTGGTGCTACCATAAAAGATCTTAAATTGAGTTCTAGAAAAGCAAAGTGCGCAGAGTTGAGGTGTAAGAGCCAGAGTAAATTTGTGTTTCTTTTTTATTTAATTTAGATTATTATTATTATTATTATTATTATTCTACAGTTTTATTCTGTATAGTAGAGGACATACAAATGCTTAAGTCTTAAATGTTTGCTTTCTAAAGTTAAGAAAAATTGACACTGTTTAAAATTTTGAATAAAAACTGGAGTGTGATCTTACCATTGGCATTTCAATTGGACATTGTGTTGGAGTCAATTTTATAGTGTCAGTCGCCTTGTGTATATTTGTTTTCCTCTGATCCTCCAAAATCTGTTATTAAACACAGTGGATAAGCTGTACAGATTCTGTATAATTCATATTTGAAAGTGACTGATTTTTCGCTTCACGTTTTGCTACGTTAAAGCCTTTGTGGACTTTCTAAACCTTCATTTCATTAGCATTGTCCCTTCTTTTCTGCTCTAGAGCTCTTAGACATGAAGTGCTGACTTTTTCTCCTCATATCAGCATTTCTTGACCTCGCTGTGTGCTGGACCGAATGGTCACATGGGGCTGATTGCACTTGGCAGGTCCGTGACTCTGTCTGTATTAACACGCTTCGCTGCATTTCCTCCCCTCTTTTTTTTTTCCTTTTTTTTCTTTCTTCTTTCTTTCCCCCAAGACAGCATATATTATTTTTCTCATGAACACTCTCACTGGGATTTTAATGAATCTCAGACTTGTGCTCAATTACTTTAGATACAAGGCGATAGAAGAGCAACGTGGAAACACTTTTTTTCCAGTTAAAACGGAGATCAGAACAAAATTAATAGAATGTTTCTGGTAGAAAAGGGCAAAGGATGCAGGACATGAACATGTTTGCTTCTGGGAGTCTCAGTCCTGTAAGCCAATAGAAAACAAGAAGGAGGGATGACTTTTTGACTTTTCTTTACTGCTGCTTAGCGCACATCTGGGGAAAAAGAATTAGCCATCATGAGACGACAAAGTTTCTTGTTAAAATGATTTTTTAATCTACCTACTATTATTTTCTTGTTGGCAGTATTGGGACCTTTGACCATGTTTGAAGTCTGAAGGGTTGCTTGGCTCATGTGATGTGTTGTGATAAAAGGATTATGAATGGGTCTTGAGGAGAAAATCCACTCCCTGTTCCAGCACATGTGAAATTGATAGTTGGGTGATCATTTTGAATCGAATCGATTTATTTAATGTTATTTTTGAGCCATATGTGCTTTGGTCCCTTTGTTGTTAAGTCATGAGTGTAAAATTGGCATCCAAAATGGTGGTGAGATGTCTAATATGCAAATAAATATGACTTGTTTCTTGGGAACATGTCAGTCTGTGTTGTTGTTGTTGTTTTTTTTTTTTTTGTCTTATTAACTTTAAGAGTGAGAGAGGAAAAAAGAGGTTGGCGAAGGAACGACTGTTTATAGAACTGTAACTGCAAATGGATAAAAAGTGTGTTCTTAAGTATCAACAACGTAATCTTTTGTAATGTAATTGCTGTTTAAGAAGAATAAAACACTTCAGGATGTGCTGTTGTAGGAAAATAATCTACCTCACACTGCTTCATCACACCATTTATTTTCCTCGAACAACACAACTCAGTGTTTTATTCTGTACATTATGAGGACCTTGGAGTTATGCAGTTCTATTGGACAACCCAATCCCTAAAATTTTTGTGTACATTTCCTCTTTGCTGTGAAACTTCACATATATTCAGTGTGCTTTATATTACACGGAATATATAATGTTAAATCACTGCTTGGGAAGCCCAGCACACATTTACGTTTTGTTAGAGAAATTAAACGATGGCTACACATCTAAAACATGCTTTTAGAGCTAGTTATTATCGCTCAGTAATGCTGTTCTGATGTATAGTGATGTTCACCACACAGTATTGGGAGTGGCACAGCGGTCTAAGGTTTCACCACATTGTGACCAGTGTTAATCCCGACAGTGTCACTTTGCAGCTGTGTGCGCGAGAGGCTGAAAGAGATATGGTGGCCTTGCATGACTCAGAAAAGGCGTGTTATAAACCCCATCCTGTAGAGTGTAGCTGACAAATAAGGCTTTTCCTTGACTAAAAAGATGGCGTATAGTGTGTGTGTGTGTGTGAGAGATAGATAGATAGATAGATAGATATAACTTTTTTTAAGATTATAGCATGCAACAGTGGATGGATGGTTTATTTTTTTGTACATATAATAAAATCTGATTGATGTGTTATGATCTGTAGCATCACGTGTCTCGTGCTACCAAGCTGTCTTTTTTTTTTGGGGGGGGCGGAAACGTTAACTATTGTTTTGTTCCCATTTTTTATTATTATTTCCCGTTTAATTTTGCAGATTGTGCTGTTAACGTTCACAAAAGCTGTAAGAGTCTCCTGCCTGAGTGTAGCAACAGCAAGAACAAGGTAAGATTTTTACACATGCTAATCCAGCACTATATATATATATATATATATATAAGCTTTGTTCTGAGCTGCAGTGTTTTTCTGTTCCAGTGTTCCATACCTTTATTGTCTTTTGGAAACTGGTTAGAATGAAATAAAAGAACAGTTACATTTATTCATTTAGCAGAAGCTTTTATCCAAAGTTGTGTTCAACATTTTCAGAGCCTTGTTCTACTTTACAGTGTGATTTGTTGCTTGCACGTCTTCGGAATAAACCTGGCTATAGCGGCTGTCTAATGTCAACTCTTTCTCTAGCCGTGCGTGCAGGAAGTGACAAATTCTAGACTGGAATTTAGGTCTATTGGGGAAAACTTTTAGGTTTGGATTATACTTATACAATAAGTATATTAATCAGTTTAAAATAATGTTTCTAATCCCTGATTGAATGATCACTAGCCACGCCCACACTTGGTTACAGTTGCCATGCATATCAAGCTTGTGAGAAATAATTGTCCTGGAAATTTAAACTGGTTCAGTGAATGTCTAGCTGGGCAAATAATTAGTATACCGGCTGTATTTTGTTATTGCCGTATCATCTGCTTTCAGTGGGTTAGTCTGGTTTGAAAGTGAGAAACCAGCAGAAAGGAATATATGTAGGTCTGTCTTGGTGATTTTTTTTCCCTCCTCTTGACAGAGTAAAGATTTTGCCCAGAAGAGCCAGGCGGCTGCTCAGCCCTGTAGTCAAGGTGAGTTAAAAAGCTGTTATTGACAAACCAGGTTTCATTGTCCTTGTTATAAAGCACTAATATGAATATTGGGTTTTTTTTGCAATAAAATAGGTTTAAAATTTCAAACAATGTGAACCAACGGAGATACATGCTATGCCTGGATCTGATTGGTCATTGTTGATTAATTTTCTCTTAACAGTAGCACTGACCATAGTTCAGCGGCAAATCACAGGTTTATTTACAAATAACGTACTCGTTATAATACGTTATCATTTCTATAGCAGCAGCGCAGGGGTTTGTATGGTGGCTGCCCCACAAGACTCATTGATATGGTGAAGTTTTCTGGAAAGGGATGTTTGTTTAACATTTGTGGAAGGAGTCTCCATTGTCATTGCTTTGTAAAAAAGGGGGGACTGAAGAAGTGAGGGCTCGTGTTTGGCTGGTGACAATGTCCAAACTGCAGTGGGTTAGAAAGTCAAAGAGTACTCCAAAACATAAGAAATCCCCTTTTTTGGTTTATTTGAAGAACCAGATTAGAACTATGTGAAATGTAGAAACGTATATCTGGAGCAGATGTTGGAAAACAGTAAACTAAGGAAACGCAATCAGAAAAGCCGATGAGCAGCGGCAGATAAAGTGTGCACTCGACTGGAAACCAGGAAAAGTGTGTTTATAGGTAAATCATCAACTTTGGGGTATAACAGTAACTCTGCTTGATCACAACACTCCATCACTGATTATTGTACTGTAACAGCATGCTGGAAAACTTTGTATGTAGATTCTTCTTCCATAAATGTTAAATAAACATCTCTATTCAACCTTTTAAAATGAATTATGGAACTTTCATTTTAAACTCTCGAACATTTGCATTTAGGAAGGTGAGTCAAATGAAACCTTAATGTTTTTATTTTGCTTGCGTATTGACAATAGGTGCACAAAAGTGTATTGTTTTTCAACATAATCTCCATTTTGTTCAGTATTTATAGGTTGTTTTTTTTTCTGCATTTAGAATGAGTTCGCAGGATGCTCTCACAAACTCGCACTTGTTCCTTATATTTTCCACTTGTCACTCTTTGTGGCTTCACACGGATGAGTACGAGTTGTCTGTGTTTGTGTGTTCTCCTGTGAGCTGGAATCCCCTGACTGCAAATTAAAGCTGTTGCACTGTAGCAGGGACGCTAATTAAAAAGAAAATATGATCATGAAAATATGATTCTTAATCTGACATTCGACATTGACTAGAAAGTTCTGTGCAACTCATGATGCTTGTTGAATTCCAGAGTTCAGAGTTGTAGTTAGCAAAATATTGTGATAAGGATAGTATAATGATGGTAAAGCAGTATAAGAATCAAGGCCACATGGACAAAAGGTGTCCAGAAAAGTGCAAAAAAAAAAAGTGTTCTTGAGCACTCTGTTAGCTTTTTTTTTTTTTTTTTTTTTTTCCCACAAAAGTAGAAAGCAACAGTTTGGTGGTGTCAATGGGTCACAGGCTTGATGCAGTTATTACAAGCAAGGGATATGCAATCGAATATTAAGAGTTATTCATTTTAATTTACTTCAGGAATTTTCTGTTCCTATACTCACCTACAAATTGGGTGGTCTGATTTAAAAAAAAAAAGGTTCTGTGTTTTATGTTGTTTAACATAACTCTCATCCATCTTTTGATTTCAAACCCGAATGTCTTTGGTGTATAGCCAAACAAATACATTGGCTTTGCCGTTCTAGTAGTTTTGGAGGGGACTGCATCACAGAAAATTACCCATGGCAACATATAAACAATCGTAAGCTCACCAGTCACCTGCATATTGCTAGATAGAGTATTTGGGCGGATTTTTGGGAGATTAAACCTCCCCAGAGGCCTAATGACATCTACTTATACCGCTCCGATTACTGTTAATCTCAGCATAAACCATTCACTCAGCAACCTGTTGCATCCAAGCCCTCTCCTGAGCAGCAGAAGGACAGAACAGAAGCAAAAAGTGGGCTCGTCTTTCTGAATTTGCTCATCTCTTTTTCAAGCACATCAATCCTGTGACATTTACACTCTTGTTGATGGTTGTTCATCCTATGAGAAGGCATGCGAGAGAAGATGGACCTGGTGATGCACAGGAAGTATAAAGCTCGGAGAAAGCTTGCGTCTGCTTCTTTGGGGTTTCTCCTTCAGAGTCACCACCTCAGCTGGCATCTCAGGAACTCATGGCTCCTCCATTCCGCCTCTCGTCTTTTTACAGCCTCCAGGGAGCAGTGCCTTGCCTCCGATGGCGCCTTCCGCCCAGCTACAGGCATGACCGTCTTGCCCCGAGGAGCCAGCGGGCAGCAGAACGCTCACAGCACCAACCTCACTCTCAGCCACACCAGTAGCTCCAGGTCAGTGATGCGATGGGATGAAGAGGTTGTTGGATAAATAGAACTTGAGTCTCTTTCAGACCTTTCTCTTGTGTTTCAGCTCTATTACAGGGGAGATGGATGAAGTAGATGCATTCAGAATTAAACGCCACACTGACGACACCATCTCAATCACTCCATCTACTGCCGAGTCGGTCATTGTGGAAGGTGAGTGTGTACATTTTTGTGTGTATGTGTATATATGTGTGTGTATATGTATGTATGTATGTATGTATGTATGTATGATATAACAACAAATGTAATTTGTATTTTAACCAGTGTAGTGCTGCTTCAGCGGGCTACAATCAGCTGTTTATTTTATAAGCACACAATGCGAAATACCATACTTTCCGGACTATAGGGCGCACCTGAATATAAGCCGCACCCACTAAATTAAAAAAAAAAAAAATTGTACATATATAGGCCGCACCTGTCTATAAGCCGCAGATGTCCACTTTGTAACACGAGATATTTACATAGAAAGATTTAAATGCTTTATTCCGAACAGTGCCGGTAACACGGCTGATTAAAAAAAATAAAAAATACAGTTGCCCATCAGGAAAAGTCATTGATCCATCTTCATCTTCCTCCTGCGCGTTAAAACCACTAAAGGCGTCTTCTTCAGTGTCGGAATTGAACAGCCTCAGAATTACTTCATCACACTTCCTCAGTCTCGCTTTCGTTGTTGCTCTCAATGTCACTTACGTCTCGAGGCAAATTCACCCTTGAGCTTGTGCTGTCCTCTTCATCACGCAGCAGTCCAGCCTTTCGAAACCCCTTGGTAATAGTAGATTTTTTTGACACTGATCCACACTGTTAGTATCCACTGGCAGACCTGAGCAAAAGTTGCTCTTCACATGCAGCCAGTTTTGGTAAATGATTTCTCGCCTTTAACTTGAAAGCTGCATCATACGCATTTGTTCGTGTTTTCCATGATGAGGGTGTGTGCATGAAGCGCAAAATAACTGATCTGAAGAATTTAGTGTGAGTGTGTTTTGATTTAATTTGAACAGTTTCATTGGTCCACTGTGACCTGTTCGGTAATTTCATTGGTCCGATGTGACGAGGCTAAATGTTTTCGTGGCATGAAGCTCGTTAGCCCGTAAAAATCCATAAATTAGCCGCAGTGTTAAAAGCGCGTGAAAAAAGTAGCGGCTTATACACCGGAAAATATGGTATATCATGAATATTAAATTTTTTTAGTGTTTCTAGCTAGAAACCATGACTGTCCTACACAGAAGGTCCCTCAAGAGGAACTCAAAACTAAAGGCTAAAAAAACTCAATATTCTGACTGTTTTAATTATATTATAAATCCAATTTATTGTATGCATAGAATTACATTGTAAATAACAATAATTTAACCCTTGTATGTCAGTTAAAAAAAAGTTGCAAATAGGTTCATAGAGGACAAATATCCATGTCCAAAACTGTCATAAAATATTATATATTAATATATTTTTCCTCTTCCTCTGACTCCGATAATTTTTTAAAAAATTATTTGTTTTATTTTATTTTTAACCAGCATCAGTTCTAATCATAATTACCATTCATTAATTTTCAGAAATGTAACCCTTTAAATGCTAGTTTGATTGCATAATGCCACATTTTTTTATGGAAAAAAAAGACAAATAATAATTCATTTCTGTATACTAAATGCTTAACAGACTTTTTTTTTTGATTATTACAGTCTTTGATATGTCAATGACTAATATTAATATTTTTTATTCAGTGTCGGATTGAGAATGAAAACAACCACCCTACCACTCGGGTCCAAAAAGGACAAACTGTCATTGAAATATTATATAGTAATATTTTTTCCACCTTCACTGACTTTGATCTTTTTTACCATTCTAATTACCATTTATTCATTAATTTTCAGAATTTAAACCTTAAATGGTGTTTTATTTACATAATGCAAAAATCTTCAAAGCTCAGTAACCTTCTTTGACTCATATACATGAGGGGGGATTTGTGATTTCCAGTATAATATAATTTCTTTCTTTCAAGCTGTTCTCAGACATAAAAATTCAGTACGCAAATACAAACCACAACTCTATCCATAGAAACACACACATTGTTATAGCTGCATTATTTATTCAGCTGGTCTGCAGCCCTCTATAATACAGCAGAATCAGAAAAAATGTAAAGCAAGTCTTTTCCCTCGAGGCTAAACCTGAGAAAATGGTACACAATTAACATTAAAATAATAATAATAATTCAATGTTTTGAAATCTAGTCAACAAAATGAAAGCCTATTAACAAAGAATGCATTTTTTTATGCTTAAACGTCACAGGGATTAGATAATGCAGCTTGAATGGGTTTCAATGGGGACATTTGTCCTTAAGGTCTCAAACTATTTTGTGTATCCTACTTTAAAATAGATTTCTGAAAGCAAATGAGACTAAAATTCCCATAAAATTTTGGAAAATTTATGCAGACAAAATGTTAAAAAAAAAAAAAAGAGACAAAAATGACCATAAGGATTAAAATAAAAATCTCCTGCGACCCCAAGGTGGAGAACCTGTTCTACATGTTATACATGAACTATAAAAGAACCTTGTGTTTTTGTGTGTGCAGATGCATACTACAACAATGTGCGAGCAGAGCTGGACTCGATGGCTCAAGACTTTGAGGTGGAGTCATGGAGTTTGGCCGTGGATCAGCATTTCTTAAAGAAACATTCCAAAGAAGTGATTAAGAGACAGGACGTGATATACGGTGTGTGTCTGTGTCGGTCGTACACACTGTTCCCTATCTCACCTACACACCCCACCTGCCACAAATCTGTTATCTCTTTCCAGCAGGATGTGATGTCATTTTTGCTGAACTCGTTGCATGTAATAGTGAGTTTGTATTAAGGAAATGTTGAAAATGTAGATAAACTACTACATAAATATCCTCTCTTAACACACAATTTAGATTTTAAATTTTTTTGTGTGTTTATTTGTAAACATTAGTGAGAACACAGCAAACTGAAACGGTGACCAGCAGGTTTAATACTGTGGTTACATCCTGACTGATGAATTGGTTAGCTGATAAAAACCCTATATAGAACCTTTTAAACCACATTGTGATACTATTTTAAGAAACACACACTCCACTAGAGGGCGTTATTCACTTGCGAAAGGGTATTTTTTCAGTGTGTGACCACAGTCCATTTATAGGCTGCTATATTAAAGTGTAAACACACTGTCAATCTCACAACGCACTAAAATAGGTAGTGTATCCATTCTTTGCCAAGAAATACCCATAATACCCTGCTTGATTCAGACTTCTTATAAATATAAAGAGTATTTGTTTGTAAAGTCATTTCTTTAGTCACGTGACCTTCAGTGTTGCCAGGTTTCTGTAAAATTCTGTGTAACATTGCATGACATTATTACCGTTGATCAAATATTGTGTAAAAATGTTTTACAGTTTTTAATAGATTTGGTACAAGATCTTAACATTTTACCGTTTTAAAGATTCTGTAAAAGAATCAACATTTTACAGTTTTAAAGATTCTCTCCATTTTTAAAAATGCACTTCGTTTATTACAGATATCAGTTTGAAAGATTCAGTCATTTTTAACAGCATTTAAAGTATTCTAAAGATTCACCAAAAACAAATAACGTTTTATTTAGATTTTTTGATTCATTACAAAATCGTAACATTTTTGCCTCTCACCTCCTGTGGTTTTGGGTTTGAATCCGCCCTGTGTGCGTGGATTTGCATGTTCTCTCTGTGCTTCAGGGGTTTCCTTTGGGTACTCTAGTTTCCTCCTCCAGTCCAAAGACATGCATTGTAGGCTAAATTGTCCACTTTGTGTGTGTGAGAGAGAGTATGCGCACCCTGTGCCCACCTCGTATATGGTGCCACCCTACTTGTCCCCCAAGTTCCTTGGGATAGGCTCCAGGCTTCCCTGTTTATTAGCCGTTTTTAATTGTGTATATAAATTTTGTTTTAGAGCTGATCCAGACAGAGGTGCACCATGTGCGCACACTGAAGATCATGCTGCTAGTGTACATGCATGAGCTGCGTGAGACTCTACAGCTGGACGAGCGCAGACTGGACTGTTTATTCCCGCAGTTGGAAACCCTGCTGAAACTACATGGAACTTTTCTGTCCCGACTCCAAGAGCGACGTCAGGACACGCTGGAGCCAGGGAGCGACTGCAACTACGTCATCCACAGCGTGGCAGATATCCTAAGTAACCAGGTATTTCTCTGCGTTTGCAAAGTCATGATTAATGTAGATTCTAGATTCTGACCGATTAGAAGTTGTTCTTTTAATAGTTTAGCTGCAGATCACAGGTTTATATTAATGTCCTCGTTCTCATACGTTATCGACGTGATTAAGTTTTCTCTAAGGAGATATAACCTTTATGTAAGGAGTCTGCCATGTCAGTGCTTTGTAACAGTCCGAGGTAAAGCTGTAAAAGAGAGATTTGTGAGGTGACCGTTTATAGCTGTTACTGGTAAAATAATAGGAATTAACTTGTTAAAATCTAAAAGTTCCACATATACCACTATATCCATTTTTTTTTTTCTTTGAAACCATAATTTTTTTTCTTTTCATTTTGCACTGGAGTTACAAAGCTAAAGTAGTTAACTGGTTGTGGAAGCATATAGCTACCAGCATCATTCTCCTAGATCTGCATGTACAGTAGTTAACCATAGATTGTGCTTTTTGGTCGCAGCTATAGACTGTTCTTTCCCTCTTGTACAGTTTTCAGGTGAACTCGGAGAGCGGATGAAGGAAAGCTACAGCGCATTCTGTAGTCACCACACTGAAGCAGTCAACTACTACAAAGAGCAGCTGCAGAACAACAAGAAATTTCAGAACCATATAAGGGTAGGAGGAGAAGATAGCAGTCCACTCTCACTTTTTTTTTATTTTTATTAATACTTTAGTTGTTAAAACCTTCAAAAAACGTTTAAACAAAAGGTTAATCAATAAAGACAATTTTTTACAGCCTTCTTTGCTCATTTTTCCAAGGGTCCCAATATTAGTGGAGGGCACTGTATAATGACTATGCATTCAATTTTAATAGAAAATATGCTATCATCCTTGCAATAACAAGCAAGAGAAACAATCCAGAATGATTTAAAAAAAATAAAAAAATTTAGTTGAATTTATTCTTGGTTTAATATCACTCTACAGCCATAATCTGTTTGTTTGTTTGACCCCTCTTGGGTCTCAGGAGGTTAATATAACTGACCACATTTGAAAATTATAGATTGGCAGTATAATAATTACATGTAAATTAGTTCAGCTATTGTGAACTATTGAAAATGGTTCAGTGTATTTTAAGCTTTATTTTATGCAATGAAAACTCCATATTTTTCATAATATTTTTCCCTTGTTTTTTTTAAGCAACTTGTAACCCACCACACATGATGATGATGATGATGATGATGATTTTTATTATCTTTCAAATGTATTCAAGTCTGGATTAATTCAGAACTGCCCCACTGTTCTATCCTTTCTTTTATTTCTAGAAAATAAACAACTTGTCCGTTGTGCGACGGCTCACCATTCCTGAGTGCATCCTGCTCGTCACGCAGCGCATCACCAAATATCCCGTTCTAGTGGAGCGCATACTGCAGTACACAGAAGGTCTGGCCTGATTTAAAAACATACAAGTTGCTAATGTTTTTAAAAATAGAGTACATTTTGAGAATAATGAAGTGCAGTTTGATAAAACTGAAATCTTTCTGGCAAAGTCATGTCATAGTTCAGGTTTCTTTTGGATTGCTTTGATAGGATGTTAATGGAAGTGACACATTTTGAGGTCATTAATAGTGAGTCCAAGTCGAGACAAAGTTCTTAACCAATCGTGTCCAAGTCCAAAAGGGGTAGAGTTGGAATTAAGTCTGAGTCCTTAATGTCCGAATCGAGTCACAGCTGTTAAATTCATATTTTAACCTTCACAAACCAATGGCAACAAAAATATAACACAAAATAAGTTACATCTTGCCATTTAATATTTTTATTTCATGTCATCAGCACCTCAACTAGTTTCTTATCAAAAAATGGTTTCAAAGAAAAAATGGATATAGCGGTATATTTAGAAATTGTATTATATTACAAGTGTATGAAAATGGACAAACTGTTATGTAGTCAGAGAGTACAGAGTTGTTACATTTAGCAGTATATCATAAGCTTCAAGCTTTATTACTGCTTTTAATCAGTCTGTGAAACACAATAACTTCTTTCTGAACACAGGTCTGTTCTTGTAACATTTTAATTCCTAAAATAAATATAATCCCTATCAGCAGGGATTATGATATGTACTACATTAAGAAGTACATTTTACATGAAATTCAAGACTGGAATCACTACATGCTAATGTCTGGGTGGGCGAAATGACTACAATCTTATTTCACATTAACGATACGTTTTCTCAGGTCTAAAAGCAGTAAAAGCCTAGAAAAGCATCACAAAAGAAGAATGTAACAACATGGTGATGTCAGTGGGTTACCGGACTGATGCAGTTATTGCAAACAAGGGATACGCAACCGAATATTAATTGTCATTTTCTATAATTTACTTTAAAACTAATCTGTTCCCAGAGTCTAGGGGATGGAGTCTCGACCACTCTCAAGAAACAATGGGAGAACGATTTAAATGTGGAATTGGGGGAAGGAGACTGGGCGAGGATTTAAAAAAATATAAAAACTGCATCTAGGGACGCAAGGGTGCGCCTTAAGGAATTTAAGATTTTGCAGCGGTTCTATTGTACCCTCTCTAAATTGTATATGCTTGGTCTTAAAGACACACCCACATGCTGGCGATGCCATTCAGCAGATGGCGACACCACCCATGTTTTTTGGGGGTGTCGTAAGATCAAAGCATTCTGGTTGAAGATGCAGGGCTTCATATGTGAGGAGTTGAACGCTCAAATCTCATTCTGCCCTAGACTCTGAATATTGGGAGATGGGGAGGTCATAAAATTAGAGGACCGGGACAAAACGAAGTGGGTTTTGACCTGTGTGATGATTGGGAGGCAGGTTATTTTCAGGGGATGGAAATCGGATGGAGCGCCCTCGTTTCCAGATTGGTGTGTGGAGATGGGGAGGGTGGTTGCCTTTGAGGAGGGGTTGAGCAGAAGTATGGATGTTGGGAATATCTTCAGGAAGAAATGGGGCAGTTATCTGGCGTTTTTGGGGGACTCTCGAGGAGAGATGGTGGAGAGTATAACTTGGTGTTTATGATGATACCTGATTGTTGTGTCTTTCTTTTCTTTTTTTTAATTGTGTGTATAATTATTATTACTATTTATTGTATTTTTTTATTATTGTTATGACTATTATTTTATTTACATTTTCTTTTTTGGATATGTGAGTCTATGTTCTGTTGACCACATGAGTGTTTCGGGGGAGACCAGGGTGGGGTGGGAGGTTGGTAGGGGGAGGGGTTATAGTGGGGATTTAAGTGAAAAAAGAAGAAAAAAGTTTGAATCATGGTGTATGTTGTGTGCTAGCTTGTGAATCAATAAAAATGTTAATAACAAAAAAAACTAATCTGTTCCTATGCTTTTGCTCACGTAAAAATTGGGTGATCTCCCAGCAAAGGTGACGTTCTATGTTTAACACCTAAACCCACGTAAATAACAGGAAATGAAATGAAATTCTGATCTATTGTCTCATGTATTCTTCTTTTGATTTCAAACCCAAATGTTTTCAGTGTATTGCAAAGACAAAAAATTTGGCCTTGCTGTTCCAATACTTATACCACTAGTTATAACGCCGTCCGTGTTTTCTCCACAGCCGACTCTGAGGAACACAAGGAGCTGGCACGAGCTCTGAGTCTGATCAAAGGTGTCCTCGTACATGTGGATGACCAGGTTAGTCTGTCCGAGAAGGAGACACGCCTCAGAGAGATCGCCACCAAGATGGAACCTAAAGCATTCGGCAAGATCAAAGATGGCTGCATCTTCAGGAGGGAGGACGTGATGCAAGGCAAACGGAGGCTGCTGCATGAGGGCACGGTCAACTGGAAAGCCGCCTCCGGCAGACTCAAGGGTACGTACATGAGTTCTAAAGCTGCGCTCATGTGAGCAGGTGATGGATAACTAGAACGAGACTCCTTAATAACTACAGTAATAATTTTCCTGTATTTCATTGGGATAAACAAAAAGTAGAATAGTCTTAGTTACCCATGTCTAAGGCTGCTTTCGTACTTGATTAATGTCAATGTAGTTGACATTTTATCATTTTACACATCCTATGGGAAGTGGTTCTCCAATGTTTTGGGGTGTAACCCCCCCCCCCCCCTTGCTGTTTTCAGATAAACACTGAGTGACTTCAACCACTTTTTACCCCTTGTCTAATCAAGCTGGGGGGAAAAGAAAGGAAAAACAAACATGGTTGACCGTGTGCTGGGAAAATTGTCTTGTTCGAGAGCAGGAATAAGGAGATTTGCAACATATTGAATCAAAAATATTTAAGTGCTGATATTCCAGCATTGCAGTATAAGTAAAAATAACATCGTCTATTTTTGTGAGCAGCTCAAATCCTCATGATATTCTGTCCTGTCTCCAAAGCCACAGTGAAGGCAAGACAACCCTATCATCTTCATTTAATATCTCCATTACAGATAATAGAAAATCTAATCTAGAGTGGAAGTTAGGCTCATTAGTTATCAGATACTTGCTAAAACTGGCAAGTGTGGTGGTGTTGGTCAACAATTAAAAAAAAAATTTTTTTTATGAAAGCAGCCTAAAATTTTGAATGTGAATTTGTTTATATGAGGTCCTCTGCATTAGAGTCAGTAGAAATGAGCAAAGTTAAGCTTTGTAAATGGTCATTCCCACCTTAGTGATGTTAGCTCTACACGCTTGTATAGGGTCTCTTTTTTTATCATAGAACTGTATGACTGAGTACCTGAGAATTATTACTGATACAGTTTTAAAGGCGCCAGCTGTTGAAATGTTTTAGTTTATTACTGTTTACTGATCGCTATAGTCGCTGTACAAATGTTTAAATTCATTATTTATGAAGGCGTCTTTATATAATTTCTTATGCACGCAACTGTGTGTGTGTATGGGAATATTTCGACTTAACTATAAACTTGGCCTTCAATTTGAAAGCACTTACAAAAGAAAATCACCTTTTCTTGTCCAGACACCTTTACTTTCTGTAATATGTCTTTATAGACACACAAATGTATACAAGTTCCATTATGTTAACCTTTTATATCTGGTGTAGTCTGAATAATTTTGTCCATGCCTGAGTGGTTCCATCATAGAATTAATGAAATCCCAAAATAAATATTTAAGTATATACTATATATCATCTGATGTTTTTCGGTCTTTTTTTCCTTGTTTTTTTTTATTTAACTTCTCAGAAAAGTATCTCTCTGGATAAACGTTTTGGCTGATGTGATGTAAAATTCCCTTCCTCTTTGTTGCTGCAATCATTACCCCCCCCAGATATCCTAGCTGTGCTGCTAACAGACCTCCTGCTCCTGCTACAAGAAAAGGACCAGAGATATATCTTCTCTGCTGTGGTATGTTCAGAGCTTTCACAGTCATACTTTACAGCATCTATGAGAGTTATGGTTGTCAAGTGCAGATATTATATTTAATATAACAGACTATACACTTTCTGTACAGTGTTATGCTTTAGCAGAGTGATAAGCAAAAGAGAAGACTTGTATGGTGGACATGAATTGGTTTGAAAAAGGTGTGCTATTGATCATATGGTCACTTTTATCTGTAAGGATATGTTCGTTTAATATTTATGGAATGAGTCTCCAGTATCAGTGTTTTGTAACAGTCAGAGGTAAAACAGTAAATCGTTCTGTCCTGTATACCTTCTCATTATGGAAAACTTGCAAGTAATATAATATTAGTATCATGTACTACATATAAAAATGTTTTTTTGTAATATCTGGAAGAGATATAGTGACATCTGTAGTGTTTTTGTACAATTTTACACGGTTTAACATTTATTCACTCTAGGAAACTCTAGTCTGGAGTTTTATGGATCGTAATATTTATTCTGTTAATGGAGTAATATTTTTGTTGTATTTGCAGGACGGGAAACCGTCAGTTATCTCCCTACAGAAGCTAATCGTCAGAGAGGTGGCACATGAGGAAAAGGCAATGTTCCTCATCTGCGCTTCCTCCAACGAGCCTGAGATGTACGAGATCCACACGTCCTCTAAAGAGGAGCGCAACACCTGGATCTCACACATCCGCCAGGCTGTCGACAGGTATTGCTAACGTCATCACATATAAATAAATAAAAGACATGAAGATTTAATGAAAAAAGTGATTAATATCTAACCATAAAAACAGTAGCCAGATAATTAGATATGGATTTGTCACAAATATAGTAAATTATAAGAGCTTCTCAGTCATTTTTAATGTTTAATATTTTGAATTTGTTTAGTCAGATTTTGTATTTATTTATCCTGATTTTTCAAAGATTTCATTAAAATTGATCCCAAACGATTCCCAGTGAATATCTCAACTCTGCATGAGTAATTCGGATGGCGTGTGATTGGTTTTTTTTTTGCTTTTTCACACTTTTTTTTTTTTTTTTGCTTTTTGTACGTGTTTGTATGTTCATGTTCATGCTGCAGCTGTCCTCACACAGAAGAGAGACTCTTGTCTACTGAAGAGGAGGGAGCAAGACAGCAACGCTTCAGAGAAATTCAAGGTAATCTATAGTCCCAAGCAGAAATCATTGGGGTCCAAGCATTCCTGTGCAAGTAGCATCCCAGTAACTGCATTGTGTAAGATTGCATAAAATGACTAGAAGATGGTTAGTTATATCCCATTCAAATTTGCATGTAACATTTATTCTGTCATGCCTGCAGAAAACTGACTGGCCGGAGTGTGCTGTGTTTTTCAACCATAAATCACGTGACAGTTTATTGTCATGTAATGTCATCTGCAATTAAAATCCATCCTATTTTAAGAGTTCTGTTATTTTGGAGAAGATAGTTGTCCATTATTTGAGGACTTCAAAGTGTGATAAACATGGGGGACGGTTAAATGCCATGAAGGAGTCTTAGAAACAAATACAGTGCCTTGCGAAAATATTCAGCCCCCTTGAACTGTTCGACCTTTTGCCACATTTCAGGCCTCAAGCATAAAGATATAAAACTGTAATTTTTTGTGAAGAATCAACAACAGGTGGGACACAATCATGAAGTGGAACCAAATTTATTGGATATTTCAAACTTTTTCAACAAATAAAAAAACTGAAAAATTGGGCGAGCAAAATTATTCAGCCCCTTTACTTTCAGTGCAGCAAACTCTCTCCGGAAGTTCAGTGAGGATCTCTGAATGA
>JAFFST010051450.1:10580-22376 GCA_022414735.1 Noturus placidus | reverse complement strand
GTTGATTCTTCACAAAAAATTACAGTTTTATATCTTTATGTTTGAGGCCTGAAATGTGGCAAAAGGTCAAGGGGGCCGAATACTTTCGCAAGGCAATGTAAGTTGTTAAATTGAAAATAATAAAAGAAAGGCAGTAAAGAAGTCAATAAATAAAACAAACTATGACACTTCAGTTAGGCTTTTAAATAGACATTTAATGTTCATAAGTCTGAATGTTTACTGGCTTTCATATTTGTGATTAGTCTTTGTGTCTTCGCTGGAAAAAGTCAGAATATTTGCAAGCTTTCTATAAGGAAAGGAAAATATCCTTCTATTAACACTCCTCCTCGCAGAGCATCTGACGGTGAAGGACGCGCAGATCAGGCAGGCTCTTGCGGACAAGCTGCGGTTGTATACTGACCTGGCGGTGTGTGTGGGTGTTGTGGAGGACCCAGTGACTCGGCATCATCTTCTGCTGCGGGGAGACTCCTCAGAACTCCAGCAGGGGGAGCAACTGCTCAAGGGAGCCATAACGGAAGGTAACTACAACACGTTGCTTTTTGGCTGTCGTCAGTGCTGGGCACCTAGATTGTGCTGAATTTCATGGTCACTTGTTAGAAATTTGTTGGTTTGATCGTAAGGGATTGGGTCTTCCTTGTCCGTATCTATATCTAATTTCTTAATTGTATGAGCTATTGTAATTACTGCTCACAGGGACCATGATCTGTATTTATTTAGGATCTGACTAATATCAGTTTTATTATTGATCCCAATTATAAGGTGCTGAAAAGTTGTAGTACACATAGCTTTAATGATATGATGGACTGTATGCAAGTGTATTTAAAAAAAATAATAATTTTTTTCCTTGTCACTTAACTCTAGTGGAGAACCTGCAGAACATTCTGGTGTCCAGTGCAAGAGATTTTCCACAGACTGAGGAGAATCAGACTTCTAACACACTGCCCAGGAGAGCTGGAACGTTTGGGGGTTACGACAGCACAGTCAGTCTACTGCAGAAGTGTAAGAGCTCTTACACCTCATTCTTCTATTACTGAAAATAAAGCTGCAATTTCCTGCACTTACATCATCTGAAAAACAGGTTATATAGAGGTATAACCTTAATACAACATCATGCATCTTTTATAACAGCTTCTTAACATCACGCACCTGTTATAACGGCTTAAGTATGCCTTGCATGTTAGAGCAACACTATAATAACAATTGAATAACCTCTATTGTAACCTTTTTATAACAACTCCCTAATGTCATGCATCTATTATAACATCATAAGTATGTGTTTGTTGTAACATGTTAATTGTCTTCTATCAATCATAATTTAATAACCTCTGTTAACTCACATCTGTTGTGATTATAGGAATGTTCTTAACATCATGCATCTCATATCATCTTAAGTATGTCTTGTATGTTGCAACATTGCCCCATTGCATCTTGTATGTATTATAACAAGTTAATTACATTTGTAATAACCTGACATTTTCTACAATGGCTCCTTAATGTTATGTCTTAAGTATGTCTTGCATGTTATAACAGCACCCTAATTACCTGTTCTGTCTATTATAACTGCTTAATAACAGCAATTGTGACCTATCAGTTATATTGTGTTGAATGTTATAAAACCTCGATCATGAATCTGCTGTAGTCTTAAGTTGTGCATGTTATAGCAGCACATTGTCAGGCTTTTGTAACCTTGCATCTGTTTACCATGTGAATATTATCAGCTTAACATCATGCTGTTTTGTCTTGCATATTATAACCTCCTAATTAGTATTTTTTTATCTATTATAACTGTTTATGTATTTTAATCTCATGTTATAATGACTCCTTAACATCTGGAATGTTATAAAACCACCTAAACATCATGCTATAATATTTTACTTATATCTGTTATAACGGTGTACTAATTGAATCATCTGTCAATTACGACATCTTAATAACATCTGTTTGTAACCTCACATCTGTTAGAAACTGCTCTTTAACATCATGCATGTTGTATTGGCTTCCTAAATGTCATGGCTCTGTTGTAACATGCATGTCGTACTTAAGAAATATATATAACGATTATAACTGTGCCTTAGTTATGTCTTCTATTATAACAATATGTTAACCTTAATTATATTGTTTTGTTATAACAGCTTAATATTATTCGTCTCTTATAGCATGGAAAAATGTCTCCCATCTGATCACTAGTTTGATTGTGTGTGTTGCACAGATGGCAGCATGAAGAAACACTCAGTTGGATCAGGAAAGTCCAGAGAGAGGAGTCAGAGAGCCAGTTCAGACCCTCAGCTTAAAGAAATGTGCGCTATTCAAGGACCGGAAGAGCCTGTAAGAGAACAAACACACACACACATTTTTCACACAGACCGTGTTAACCTTTCTGAATTCCCCCAAAAAGACATAACATGAGTCACTTTTCCACGTTTCTGCTCATGCCCTTAGACTTCATGCTTCACTTCATTGACACATCACTGTTTTGATAAACCCACTTAGTTATGTAACGAGATTCTCTCACTCTCACATACATTTCATTCTCTCTCTCTCTCTCTTTCTCTCTCTCTCTCTCTCTCTCTCTCTCTCTCTCAGGATAACCTTTCTTTACCAAGCTTGAATATGATCTGCTCCAGATTTCCAAACACAGAGGTAAGACACCTACAGTACTCCAGCTGCTTCTGCACACCTATTACATACTTTTAATTGCATTTTTCAAGATTGCTATGCTTAGTTCACTGAGACTGACAGAGGCAACATCTCTTTCACCTTGACTCAGACACGGAGGCCGTGTTGACTATAACTGGATAATAAATACGGCCCTTTTGCTAATTAATAAAAAACTGTCATTGTTGGTGAATGACTGGTATAAATGGAAGGAAACACTTCAGAGTAGAATCAGTAGCTCTGCTGTAATCACACTAACTCCTTCATGAGTGTTTCTGGTAACAGCATGGAGGGTTCTTTTTGTTTTTTATTTTTAATTCAAAGTCAGTCATGGCCAGTCCAGATAGTTTTTCGAGTATTGATTCTGTGGTTCTCATTGTCTCTCTGTTCCTGTTTTTGCAGTTCTCTGACCGGGTTCTCCTGCTTTCCCAGCAGCTCTACAGTCTGCAGGTAATATAATGACCTTATAATTTTATCACGACACTAACACAACATAATTGTACTGACGTGTCTGGGAACGTTTAGAAACGTGACAGGCAAGAGGTTGTCAGCTTGGCATGATTTTATGCAGTGTTTAGTGTGTTTGAATGGAACCCTGCTGTGTGTCTAAGAACATCAGCGAGGTGTTCTCGGTCCACTTCCAAGTGAGATTTATTGCAGCGGAAAAGCGATTCCACTGTGGATTGACTCAACTGCAGGAAATGAATCAAGCATGCCGTGTGTTTCGGAAAGAATCATTTTCACTCAGATTTGGACTCGGAAAATAGACTAATAGGAGTAAAAACATTCTTGGTGTATATACTGACCAATACTACTGTTGCACATAAACAGGGGAGTTAGTAGGAGGTAAAAGGTAACCCTAAAGATGGCCATCCAAAGAGGTCCAGCAGTTTAAACCCATGTGTTTCCCTCCTCTTCATCATTGCAGGCGATTGTCGCCCAGCAGGACAGCGTGATTGAGCTGCAGAGGGCATCTCTTTGTTTGGCAGAGCGCCAGCGCGGCACAGACGTGCTCCTCGAGCAGGAGAAACAGAGGAACCTGGAGAAGCACCGTGAGGAGATGGCTCATTTCCAGCGCGTCCAGGCACAGCAGCAGCAGGAGCAAGAGCGTTGGGAGCGCGACCGAGCGCGGCAGCTGAAACAGAATGAGGCTGAGCAGCTCCGGCTGCAGGAGCGAGAGACCGTGTGCAGGAAGTTGGAGGACAGACTTGCCCAGGAGAGACAGGAGCTGCAGAACCAGAGGCAGAAATACCAGCAGGATCTTGAGAGATTACGAGAATCTACGCGAGCTGTGGAGAAGGAGCGAGAGAAGCTTGAGCAGCAAAGGAAAATGAAGAAACGCAATACAGCACCCAGCACAGCAACACCATATGGCCCTGACACAGTGCAGGTGAGGCAGGAGCAGAGACCAATGTCTTAAACACTTTTTCTGTTTGTTTGGCTTTTTTCCTGTGTTAAGTGTCAAGTTATTCATTTGGTAAATGCTTTTATTAAGTCAATAAAATTATAAACCGCTGAAACTGAAAAACATGTGTCTCGTAAGCAAATCTCTGCAATGCAGAGTCTGAAATCTGTTAAATTTTATTGTTTCATATTTGTTTGAATTAATTTCTAGTATTATAATATCTATATTTTTTATTATATTTAGCTCGATTCTACATATCAGATGTGGCCAGAATCCAAATGATTTCCTGCTCATGATATGGGCTTCCTAAAAATGCTCTAATATAATTAAGGCCTGTGTAGTGTGCGTGATGCCTGATGGTACACCATTTCTGGTTCATCAACAGGGAAAGAAAGAAAAAGCCACTAATTTAAGATTCTGTTGCAAAACAAATACGTGATGATTAATTAAAAGAAATAAATGAAAATAAACATGCTGTAACAAAAAACCCTATTTTTTCCCTGAACTCTTTTCCCACATCAGGTAACATGAGCCATTCAGACAAAAAGACGCATAATCTTTTTTTTTTTTTTTCATTTGAATGCATAAATATTAGTCACATGAACAATCCCTCTCTTTTTTTTAAAAATGAAGAAATTTTTTTTTACCAACTTCTACCGAACTGTATTTCAAGCCAAATTACTTTTTTTTTTTTTTTTTTAATGAATTAATTAAATTAAATTAGATGATCAGTATATGATCCACTTGCATGTAAAATGATTTTTTCAGTTTGCAAAAATCTGGCAGAATACACAACACAATCTTGCAGTATAGGCTATATATAGTGCGTACAGTGTGTTCCAAATTATTACACAAGTGACATATCAGTATGATTTTAGTAAAATACGCATTTAGTTTTTCAAAGAAAGTATTTGTTTTGTTTCTCATATCTTTTCAGATAACTATCAATCTCAGTCAGGTTTGTTAATGAGTTTGCCAGGTGACCTTTGTTAAAGGGAAACCTAGTTAGAGGCTGTTCCACATTGTTAAGCAAGTCTTTCAAAAGGCATGAAAACGCATCTGCGTAATTATTTGGAACAACGTATTTTCTGTTCACTTAACATCCACATTATAATAGAATTTTTGGATAAAAAAATTCTTAATCATACTGACTGTTTAGGAAAACCGAATAAAAATGGAATGTACATAATAATTTGGTACATGGTGTATCGTGTAAAGGACATCTGTCTGCCTGAAAAGTGATCAGATGTGGAAGCCATTCAAAAGAGGGCATTGTTTAAATAAATAAATAGATAGATAGATAGATAAATAAATAAATAAATAAATTTCCTCCCTGTTTTTCCGCCTTGCACAGCTGTAGCACTTTTGTTCGTTGCTCTGTGTTGAAACATTAACTATGTGCAGCGCAATAAAACTTGTTCATGTGTGTCAGGCTGTAGTCATGGAAACTGTGTGTGCAGTGTAGCCTTAATTACTCTTTGCTATTTGCACTAACGACATTTCTATTATAGTCTTTACAGTTCCAAGATGTTACGTTTTGCTCAACTGTCATGGCCTTTAACCAATTCAGGGCTGGATGAGTGACAAGTCGAAGTTGACAGTCACTGTGAGCGCTGTTGAATTCTCCAGTCTGATTGGTCAGGAAGAGTTAATGCGCTCGTTCTAATATGTTATTGTTTCTGTAGTAAGAGCTCGTTCACAGGGGTTTGTGCGGTGGCTGCCTCGCATAAATAGCTTAATAAAATGTGTGTAAGTATTGATATGAAGTTTTCTGTAAAGAGAGCTTTATTTGTTAAAGGAGTCACCAATGTCGATGCTTTGTAACAGTCCGAGGAAAAGCTGTAACTTTGGGTTTTCTGACATAGGAGTTTACCACTTTGTGGTTTCTCAGTGACATAATCTGCATTTCATTTCTTATTAATTTCAAGAGAATGAAAAAGAGGAGATGATGAGGGAACGACTGTTTATAACTGCAAGCAAGAACAGGCACGGACTTGTTTCATGGATGTTCGGCAACATTAAATATAACTATAAGCAGATAAAAATGACATGCTATTTAATAGATTTCAATTTGGGTTTATGGGCAAATTGCTGTTGTGTGCATGTGGAATAAAACCTTTTGGGTTGGTAACACTAGTTCCTCATAATGGAACAACTGTAATGGACCATCACAGTGTGTATGAAGAAGCATGAAGACTATAAAGTCGGTGCTAAATAAATGATTAGATAACTATATAAACAACTGGTTTCAAACATTGTGCTTTGCATCCAGCTCTTATTTTCTTTATTTTTATTTATTTTTTCTTTTACGGAAAACCTGGCATTTCTGCAACGCTAGAGCTCTGTCCTTTGGCTCGGTTTAGCAGCTCACAATGCTGCAACCCAAAACATGCTTCCTACAGTCGAGTCTCTTTCTCACTGCAATCGAGTTCACTTGGAAGCGGTCCGAGAACAGCGAGAACTCTGATGCTCTTGGACCCGGGAATGATTGCCGTGTTCTCACATGAGTGGGAGAACAAACCAGGGTTCCGTTCAAACACACTGAATACAGCGTACAGTCTTACTCTCCTTTCTCCTCGCATGTATTTTCTCACCCGTTTCGTCTTCTGTGCTGTAAGTGTAGACCCCACCTGAACAATAGACCACTGTGGCACTGAAAGACTCCTCCATTTCCTGTCTCCCCCGCCCCCCCCCCTCCCAGAACGCTTCTGAACTGAACTCACCTTCTAACGGCTATCAGCTGAGCCGCTCGACCTGTCTCTGTGTAAACAGATCGCACAGTACAACACAAAGCCGCTTATTGTGTAGCGCATCGTGGAGCTGCCAAGCTTAGATAACACACGTTTTGTGTGTGTGATGGTACACAGAGATTTATGGGTTGCAGTTTATGACTGTGTATTTTGTGTGTGAGTATGGATGAATATTTAATCTGATCTAATCCTGTTGTCACACATCTCCGGTTCTGTTTTCTCCTTCTTTCTTCTTTTCAATAAACGTGTGTAAGTGTGTTTGCACATGAAAGAAGGAAATGACGGTTACCTGTCAGGATGTTTCACCAGATTTTAAAAGCTTTGATGGATCATTCATCCATCACTTGAAATGCCGATATGTGAGGAAGAAAGTATTCTGCCTTGTGCTATAGGAAAATATTCAGTGTGGTGACGGCATGGTGTGATGAAGCAGAGTTACTGTTACCACCCTGAAATGAAATATTTTCCCATAACTGCACATCCTGAAGTGTTTTATTCTGCTTAATCCACAAGAATGTGCCAGCAATTAAATATTATGTTTATTAAGAATTGATCGTTTCATTTCACGTTGAAAGACGCAAGTTCCTCTAACTACATACATTTATATCAGTTATAAACAGTCATTAGCTCACCCGCCTTTCATTAGTCTCTCTCTAGAAATTAATAGGACAACCTAAGCTTGTGCGATAAAGATTTACAATTACACCTCTGACCGTTAGAAAGTGCTGACACTTGACACTTCCATAAATGTTAAACATTTCCATACAGAAAAAACCCTAACCTTTTATTTATTTATTTATTTATTTATTTATTTATTTATTTATTTACAGTCAAATCTTGTTACTATGCCACCTGTCGGAACCGAGCAAGAGTGGCATAGTAGCGAGGGTTTGTAAAAATGGCTTTATTTTCTGAAGTTACTTATCAGTCCAAAACTCTCAAGAATTGTCGGCTGACGCATCTTCTTTTGGCGGGTCACGTGCATCTTGTTGTCTAGCCTCGTTGCATCACACCGGGCTTCCCGCTTCTCTGTTGCATGAACTTCCGCACGGTGCTCCAAGCGCGCTGGGCTTCCTCGAACGAAACGACTTCCTCCTGGACAGTTATATTGTCATCTTTGCTTTCCACCGGGTCCTCACTGCACAGCATCTCCTCCAATGTGAAAGACCCACCAGTTGCGAGGCGCTCGTCGGCTTCGAGAAAGTCAGACAGCTCGATCTCCCCGTTCTCGTGCATCTTTTCCTCGGCAGGCAGAACTTCCCAGATCTCGAGCAGTTCCGCATCCTGTGCCTCAGTTTGGATCTCCTCTTCGATGAACTTGGCTTTCGCGAAACAGTTCCTGATCGTTGACTGGACTATAGTTCGTCGTTTCGCCTTTGGGACGTGAGTGTGATAATTGAGCATTGAGCAGAAATACAGACTTTTCATGACTCGTGCCTTTTAACAGTCACACAATAGTGGCATAGTAGCGAGAGTAGGGGGTGGCATAGTAAATTTATTTTGTATTGAATTTTGTCGGGACCGAGCAAAAGTGGTATAATGGCGAGAGTGGCATAGTAGCGAGGTGTCATAGTAACGAGATTTGACTGTATTTATAAATAAAAGTCCCTGTGAATGAGCAGTTATAGTGCATTATTTGTATTAGAATAAGTGCATTAATATAAAGCACACCAGTCAAATGCTGTGTCTATGTAATTATTAATAAATGAAAACAGGGTATTTGTACCTCCCACTTTATTGCTCTGGTATGTTATTACACTAATATGATACTAACATGTTTAAATGTGACCTGTCTAATGCATAATTTGCTCAGCTCCTTATGTGTGTGCTGTTTTGTGAATTAGCCTCAGGACTGGAGGTGTCATGCAGATGATTAATCATCGTCGACTGTTGGAAATGACATTAAGCCGTTAGTGATGTCGAACACTTTATTAACGGTTGAGCTTTATTTACGGTTGGGGCTTGATTAGGAGCTGAAAGTAAACATTCTTCCGGTGCTGGATGTTTACAGTCATTTTATGACTCAGGTCAGGAGTGTTTATTCCAGATTAGCTTTGGTCTGTTTGCAGAATGCAAACAAGTAACATGTATTTTGAATAAATCTTGCAACGAGCAATTAAGTAGGGAATAAAACACAGTCATGTTCTAGAAAAATAATTAACGATGAAGTAGTGGGATAAAGCGGAGTTACTGTTACCACCCTGAAATTAATCATTTTCCTATAGCAGCACATCCCCATGTTTTATTCCTATTATACCACAGTACTATTCCAAAAAATACATTTTAGTATTTATTAAAGAACAACATGTGATCGTTTCTATCTGTTTATAGTTATAATTAATGTTGTGGAACCTACATAGCAAGTTATTTCCTGGGGCAGTGGTGGATTGGCAGCTAAGGCTCTGGGTTACTGATGGGAAGCGAAGGTCAGGGGTTCAAGCGCCAGTGCTGCCAAGCTGCCACTGTTGGGCCCTTGAGCAGGGCCCTTAACCCTCTCTGCTCCAGAGGCGCTGTATCATGGCTGACCCTGCGCTCTGACCTCAACTTCCACATGCTGGGGTATGTGAAGAAAAGAATTTCAGTGCTCTAATGTATATGTGATTTTAATGAAGACTCATTATCACTTACTTTATACCCACTATATTCAGATTTATGTTAATTCTTTTTATTTTATTATTATATAATGGTAAGACCAACATGGGCCAATCCAATACATTTGCTTGGATGAATTAAAGGTTTGGAGTTACAAATCAGCTGTGATCCATTCTTTGCCTTAGCTACAATTTCTCGTGTGTGTGTGGGCTAGTCCGGGCATGTTCACACCTTATCAAAGCGTCAGTGTAATTCTCAGCGTGTGCGAGACAGTGTGTATATTGTGTTATCATGCTTGCAGGATTTACAGTCCAAATGGACGAATTGCCAAAGGCATTGTGTGTTTAGGAAATGAAGATTTATGATAAGGCTTATCTTTGTTTAATTGTGATGAATGAAACTTTCACACATGTTCATGCTGCCAAGTAGCCGTGAGATTTAACGAGAGGCTCACAAAAATGTCAACTTCACCAGAATCTTATTATTACAAATAATTATTTCTGGTGTTTATATTTGTCTTCACTTCTGTGTAAGTTATTTATTTGTTTTCGTGGCATCCACCTCATTAGTGAACAATGGACATGGGTGAATTATAAGATAAGATGTGAAGGAGGCGTGGCCTCTGCAGTCAGTAATAGTGAAAATGGGCTTGTTGTCTGTCATTTTCATTGAATGTGGGCATGGCCTCTGTGCTGTCCATACAATTGGAGATGGTTCATCTGTGTATCATTCTGTTGTGGGTGGGCGTGTCCTCTGTGCCTCAGTTCTAGTGAAGGTGTGGCCTCTGGGCATCGGTCCTCTGTACCGGTCAGTCACATTAAAGGAAGCATCACCTCTGTGTTGGTAAAGGAGGCATGACTTCTGCATCATTTTCTCAGTTTAGAAGGTGTGACTTTGGTACTGTCAGTCGCATTGATGGTGGGTGTGGCTACTTTACTGGCAGTGGCATCAGTTTCCCAGTAAATGTGTCTGCATTTACATTTATGGCATTTGGCAGACACGATTATCCAGAACAACTTGCATTTATCTCATTTATACAACTGAGCAGTTGAGGGTTAAGGGCCTTGCTCAAAGACCCAGCAGTTTGGCAGTGTTGTGATATGAACTCTCAACCTTCTGATCCAACATCTTAACCACTGAGCTACTACTACCCACAATCTACATATTGGTCCCATTGAAGATGGGTGAGGCCTCTCGCGCTTCAGAGTTAACAATGAGTTATATTGTATCCCACAGAACCAGATTTATTGTAGTGAATCGTTTCTGCCTTTTTGATAGCATGATCTAATTAGTGCTTTCCACTTCTCATATAAACACTTCTGTGTTTATACTCCTAACACTAACCTTCATGTTTCTTTTGCCCTCCTGGAATTATGATCGTATGATTCAGTATGATTCTATATTATTACTGTCTCTCCAACGTAGTTTCATTTCACTGAATCTATGCACTCATCTCAGCCACAAACTCCCCTCATTTTGTTTATAAGGAATGTGTTATGCTCGTGTTGAGTCCTGGTTTCTGTGCGAGAGGGGAAAAAACCTCTAAGTTAGGTATTTATCACCAGGGTTTAAGAGGTAGCTGTTCAAAGGGAACGCTGCTGTTTGTGGCCAGAGGGCTTGAAATAAGTTCGCAGAAGTAATTCGGTAAAGTGTGAGCACTGGAGCGGCTGCAGCGTGTAATTTTCTTGTCAGAAACCTCTTGTTACTGGTTCACAGCCAGCTTTAATTGTTTGGGTGATGTCAGTCAAATGTTTTTGTCCTCCCTATTTTATCATGCTGTCTTTTCCCCCTGTGGAAAGTGTATACGTACACAACGGCACTTTGAGAGAGCGAGGAAACAATGGAGCATCTGTGTGAAGAGAGAAAGGAGTGTCGGGAAAGTTTGCTGTGCTCTGCAAAAGCAGACTCGCCCCTGAGGCAGATCGCAGGGCGCGCAAGCTTTGAAGCATTTTTCTGTTTTCGTTCGTTAATAAGGGAGATTTGGTCACAGTGAGGCAGCCAGAGAAAGCATCACAGATTGGAACATCTGCTTCTACAGAGAAAGAGATTTATTATATGGACATCATATTTATTAGCGTGCAGGGGTTTGAGTCATCCATCTGCAACAGGATGTCCGTGAAGTCGGGGTGATAAAAATGGATTCCGGGGAAAAACAAGAAATAAGCAGTCCATTCATGTTATAAATTGAAACTTCACATATGATAAAATAGGTGCTGTGTTTAGCACGAAATACTGGTTTTGTAATTGGAATTTCCTGGAAGATTTTATTTAAGCATATACAGTGGTGTGAAAAAGTGTTTGCCCCCTTCCTCATTTCCTGTTCCTTTGCATGTTTGTCACACTTAAGTGTTTCGGAACATCAAACCAATTTAAACAATAGTCAAGGACAACACA